>JANIPM010000003.1:56780734-56794464 GCA_027478405.1 Erythroxylum cassinoides
TGAGGAGTTGAAACCATTTAGGTCATTCCTACTTGTCATTACCCCTTTCTTAATATTATGGGATACATTATTGTTGCACAAAATTTAAAAATAGTTTAATTTTTATAATAAAGAAGACTAGAAGTGCTATTTTTTTTATACAACATTTCAATAAAAATCTCATGGATATATAAATAGATTCAATAAAATTTTAAACTCTCCACTTTGCAAGTGCCGGGAGAAAGTTATCAATTTTACGTAATATTTTTTTTACATCTTACGAAGAAATTATTTTCTTACAAGATTCTTGAAATGAGATATTTAAAATAAATAATTCAACTAATTGATGATATAAAATATAATTATAAAATACATTTAAATGAGTATTTGAAAATGATATAGAATCAAATTTAAATTTGAATTCGATACCTCCAACACTTAGGAAGTATTAAAGAAAATTTGTACGATCCATCTAGACGACCTTTAAGAAGAAAATTTTAATTTGCGTCTCTAAAACACATTTAAAACAACGACAGCAAGTAACACGCGTACCTGAGCACTTAATTTGTCTTTACTCTTAGCCTTGTGCAATGCAAAAACGCATGACCTAGGCCTGCCGTTAGGGCCACTTTGACCAATAACACGCCTTGGTGGGATCACTGACAATCTTACAAGGCTAAGCACTAGAAAATAGACCCAACAACAAATTAAATAATTAATACTTAATTTTAATTCAGATATGGAGAAAATTAAAAATTAAATAATCACATGGTGGCGAGTTTAGGGTTTGCGCAGATTTGATAATTATATTATTAGTTATTTGGTCCCACCAATCGAAGCCCACTTCGGCACATATGTATATAAAAAGTCCCCATTCTTCAACAAAAGGACGTGTTGGAGAAGCAGGGACGCAGGCATTGAAGAGCACCTGCTTGTTTCTGTTTAAAAGGACCCAGACATGGCCACTTATATTCGATGTTAGCTGAGTTTCAACGTTACTGAAGAAGGAGGGGAAAAGGCGTGATGGGTTACAGAAAAAGGCAAAGACTCTGCAGCAAAATATCTGGAGAAAAACTCGACTCTGATCCTTTCGATGAGTTGCCTGACGACATCGTCGTTTGCATTCTCTGCAAGCTCAGCTCCTCCGCTTCTTGCCCCTCTGATCTCATCAATGTCTTCTTGACGTACGTACACTCACACTCTTACACATGTATGTAAACTTATATGCATGGATTTGGTTTTCATGTTTTATCGGTTAACAGATGCAGAAGATTGAATCGTTTAGGCATGCATCCGCTAGTTCTATCCAAAGCTAGTCCCAACACATTTGCTATCAAAGCCAAGAACTGGTCGGAATCTGCTCACCGGTTTTTTAAACAGAGTGCCGCCGCCGGCAACACGGAAGCTTGTTTCACTCTGGGCATGGTCAGTCCAACGTTTTCTTTTTAATTCCGAGTTATTTTCCTGGAAACTAATCAATACCCAGAATTTATATTGATCGAAGTTTCTGTCTTTGTACAGATCCGATTTTATTGCTTCCAGAACAGAGGGAATGGAGCTTCCCTCATGGCCAAAGCCGCTATTAAGTCCCATGCGCCGGCGCTGTACTCTCTCGCCGTTATCCAGTTCAACGGCAGCGGCGGCTCCAAAAACGACAAGGATCTCCGTGCCGGAGTCGCGTTGTGCGCACGCGCAGCGTTTCTCGGCCACATCGACGCGCTCCGAGAGTTGGGTCATTGCTTGCAAGACGGTTACGGAGTCCCTCAAAGCGTCGCCGAGGGGCGTCGGTTGCTAGTCCAAGCCAACGCGCGGGAGCTCGCGTCGTCGTTACTCGCCGTCTCGACGTCCCTCCGCATCAACGGTAAGAGCAACCACCGACTCCATTACGCGACATGCCTCATGATGAGTAACGGCGTCGGGTGTCCGCTACTTAGTGACTTCGGGTGCAACGTCCCCGCCCGAGAGGTGCATCCCGCGAACCGATTCTTGAGGGAATGGTTCGGGTCGGGTCATGGGGTATTGGGTCCGGGTCTAAGGTTGTGCTCGCACGCGGGGTGCGGGCGGCCGGAGACTAGACCGCATGAGTTCCGGCGGTGCTCGGTATGTGGGACTGTCAACTATTGTTCACGGGGGTGTCAGGCACTTGACTGGAAGCTAAGGCATAAGATGGAGTGTTCCCCGATGGAGCAGTGGCATCCCGACGGTGAGAATGTTGAAATCGCCGATTGACAGGGACTGATAGAATCAAACTAGGAGTAAGTAAAGACTGAACAAAAATTCAAAACCTTACTATTTTCTTGGTAGTTAAATCCCCTTCTTTCCTTTTTTTTTGTTTTTGGTAAATTTGTATATATTGCAAGAGGTTTTTACCGTTTAGAGGATCGCTCCCCCTAACCACGTTGTTTTGCCACCTATCTTTTAGGAATCAGTAAATCCCCTACTTAATTGACTAATTACCCAGTCAAATTTGACCTAAAACCTTTTAAAATCTTCTAATTAACTCATGTGAAATTGACGTACAACCAAAATAGCAATACTAGCTATAACTATGGACTATGGAGCCCTAATTTATGTAGGCAGAGCGTGGGACCGACCCGGTAAATGTGACTGTTGATTAGCATCGAATGAATTCTGAAAGTGGTTGGTGATACGCACCTCTTTGGACTTCCATAACCACCTCTTGTTCGTATTATCTCCCAATCAAGAAGGCTGGCCACTGATCAATCTAGATAACGACACTTCCAAAGCAATTATTATACTAATCAATTTAGATACAAAGGGGGAAAACAGTTTCCATTTTAATTCCGTAATAATAAATGTCTTTTTATTATGTTTATAAAATTTTAAAAATACAGAAAATACTTGTCTTCTATTTTTGATTGTATTTGTTTATTTTTTGTTACTCACGAAATATCTTAGGAGGATCTTAACTATAAGAAGATATTTTTAAGTCATTCACATTCAGACTAATCCTCACTCAAATCAAATAAGCTTCTTATAAAAGATAAAATTTTAATATCAAATTTTAAATAATTGCATATATAAAAACGGTTTGATTCATATACAAAGAAAGAAAGCAATCAGATCGTATCTTTTGCACTTTACTGATTTTGTCCTACGTCAGTTTGAAATATTAAGTTACATTTTAGACTAATTCCATTTGCATGACTGACCCGTTCTGTCATAGTAGTCTCGATAAATGCTGTCTCCTCTTTCTCACTGGTTTTCCATGAACTGTTAACTGCAAATATGTAATTCGCAAAATATCAATTGTTAAAAATTTCAGGATTTATTTTAATAATAAATAAAAATTAATTAATTAATCAATCATTTTTTATAAATTAATAAGTTCTTATTAAACTAAAATAAATCATTTAGTTTTATTAATAATTTTTAATTAAACTTCAAATTTATTAATAATTTTTAATTAAACTTCAATTTTTTTTATAGATAAGGACGATCTCCTTCACTTCTATTTTAATTTTTTAAATTTTATTTTATCTTTAACCAGTTTTATAATAATAGCACAACCTCTTATTCTACTATTGATTCAACCTTCTCAGACTCAGGACATTAACTTCTCAGCAACTTGAGATGCAAATGCATGTTATATGTCAGTTGCTTCAGTTGCTTCTGACTACGACATTCCAATAACCTATTCGTTCCGAATACCTTTATCTTAGTATTCGATATCATCTTATACCGGTCGACCTTTTTAAACCTTAAATTTCTTGTATTATCAGTTTAATTTTCGGTCTGCTTTTTAAAACATTGCTTGTAATTTTAAAAAAACTTAGCACATTTTGAATAATAGTTTAAAATATATAAAAATAGATATTTGGTAAATAAAGTAATGAACTTTTTTTAGTTTCAGTCACCTTTCTAAAATTGTTTCTTGTAAATTTGCTAAATTTAACATACAATGTTTCGTTACTTCATCTTTTTCTCTCATGTTCAAGCCATCATAGTTTATGAATAAAGTCAACACTAAAGTTTGGTGTAAGTTTCCAAGCATATTGAACATAGAAAAGAAAGTTCTAATCTGAACGTGTCAACAGGAGACTTGGTTTGTGGTTTATAAAACAATTATATTAACCGTTCAAATTTGACAGGCTGTTTTCTTTGTTTTTGTTTTTTTGATTACAAAAGGAAAAGAAAATAAACAAACTCCACCCACAAACAAAACCAACATCTTATTAGTGCAGTATTTTGTAGTATAACACTCCCTGCCTGTCTCGGTAAATTAGCTCTATAATGACCATCTAAAGCTCTTGTAAAAAATACAGACCTAGGCTTAATAAGACTGCTAAAAAAGTCAGATTATCGATACATTAGTTCTTTTCTCGATATACATGCTGAATTTATACCTCCCATATTTGGTGTAATAGGCTGTTTTCTTTAACCACTGTAAGGGCAACTCTTATTTAATGCTAAATCATTAGTTGTTGTTGCCTTTTATTATGAATATCTAGAATAATTATAGATCTTCTCAAATTTAGACAAGAAGGTCATATTTATCTTTATTTAATATTTTTAAAATTGGATTGAAAGTTAAATATAAAAAATTTAAGGTAGATTGTGGTGAAACCGACTAAAGATTAAATAAAATTAAAGAATTTAAAATATAATTAAAAGAAATTGTCTTTATCTATATAAAAAATTGAAGTTTAATTAAAAAATTGGCTAAATAAACATTAATTAATATATTTTGATTTATAATAGTTTATTAATTTACAAAAATTGATCAACTAATTAATAAATTAAAAGTTTGTAACAATAAAAATTACTATTGTAAATCGAACCCGAAAGTTAAAAACTGAATAGTTTAAAATTTTTACGGTTAAACTGGCCTAATCAGTTGAATTTTTTAATCATTATGTTTACTTTTTTTGATAACATTGCCTAAGAAAGGAACAAGATAAACCTCATTAAATTTGTTTATATGAAAATTAAGTGTAAAACATGTCACTCTCCACTAAAATTCAAAATCATACCATTGTTGGAATAAAGATAAAAAATTCATCCAATAAATTAAAATATATTAGAAAGCGTCCCTTCTATCTTGTTTGAAGAAGCTGAGAAACTCATCGGTCACTTCCAGAAATGGTCATAGGCCAGCCAATTCAACGACGTTGAAATGCCAAGAACTTTCTATTTCATATCGAAATAAATGATAAGCTGATGATGCAAGTGAACTCCCTTGTTATCCTTGAGGAGGGTTTAAAATAAGTAACCTTTCTTTTTATTTTTAATTTAATAATAAAAGAATAACTTTATCAGTTATTTCAAAATTTACCGTAAGTTTATCCAAATCAATCATAAAATGTTTTAGCTATTAATTTCTTTTTTTATTACACCAAAAAGAAAATGAGACAAATTACATGACTAGTTTAAGTAGGCTAACGTTAGTAATATTCTCTCGAATGATTGAGATGCGCCTTGTAAGTATATTATCAAAAATGGTAATTCTGAATTTAAAATTTACAGTAAAATTAGCGAACCAATCAGTGCATCAATTTTTCTCCCTATAAATATAGCGAATTAATACTATCTAATTTCAAATAAATAATTCGTTAATACTCATACCTACAGGGTAAGCCACATTTTTCAATATCTATAATTGAAGGTTGACACTAACGATATTAACAATGGTGTTGACAATGAAAACTAAACTACTGTAACTGGCCAACCCTTCCATTCAAGAAAGGCTGGCCATGAACTTTGGACAGGAAAAGGCAGATGTGTTTTACCCTTTAGGAGGACAGCTCGCCGTGCGTAAGATCTTAACTAACCTAACTTACGGCAGTTGTCACGTGGGAGAAAATGATTAGACAAAGATAAAAGCTCTCGGCTTTATGGTAAATGCATGACTTTTGATGTCCATCTCATGTGGTTGTGGGCAGGTGAAGGATTCCTAAGAATGATGACTAATATTCTCAATCATCGACTGTTCCCATTACATAAAGTTCACATTTTTATGACATTTGATTGATGTCGACATTGTAAAACTAAAAGTCCGAGCATTTTCGCACATTATTTGCTTGGTCTCTCTCTCTTCCTCGTTTCTCTTTCTTCCTGTTCCGTCTCTCTTTCAACCAAGGCTCTGGTTTTGAAGAAAAGGGCTTCTCTTGTTTGTTGACAGATTTCACCGGTGAATTCCTCTTTCCCTGTATCTTTTAGATCCCTTCCGTTCCTTCTGACTCGATTTTTTCATGCTTATCCTTGTTTCTGTTGTTGGGTTTCTACCCATTTTCCTGCCATTTAACAGCTTCTGTTTCTCTATCCCATTTGTTGGTTGCATCATTGATATTTTTTCTATATGCAATTATAGATGCCTCTAAATCTGCCATTACCATTTGTAACTATCCGCCAAGTGCTTTTGTCATTCAGTTCTTCTGAAGGATCATCTCATCATTTGTTAATTTGGATTTTATCTCAACACGCTTGCTAGTTTCTCTGTTTTATATGGTTATTGACGAAAAGAGTTAGAGGGGATATCTTTCCATTTTTCTTTGTTTTCTTCGAGTCATTCTCGAATCCTTTCAACTGGTCACTGAACAAGGCCAAAATTAACATATTCTTCAGTTTTCAGTTAATCTTATAGCTTCTAATATATGGGACGGCAACATGGCTTCTTCATCCATTATTGAAGAAAAAAAAAGAATTTAAATTATAAGCCCCTCCTTTTAATTTCCATTTTAAGAGTGACTGATTGGGATGGCTAAAATGAATTTTTGTATCCTCTGTTATGCTCACTTCTAATTTTAGCTTTTCAGAAAGGTGGAGGTTTTTCTGTTCTTCATTGGCATCTCGCAATCATCATTTGAAGTCATGAAAATTTGTCTGTATGATTTTATTTGGATTTCATGGTGGCTTTAAGAAAAGTTTAGTCTTCAAAACTTCTGATTTTGACTATGGGTATTTAAGTCATGACTTCAATCATTGCAGCTGACCGCAAATATTCTCGTTTTCCTTTTTATTTGGTGCACTGGAGGCATATGGGGATTTTTTTCATTTGTTAGCTCGGTATGTGTGTGCCTTGATGGTTTGGTTTGATTCTATGCAGACAATCTTTTGCTGCAGACTTTGGTGGATTTTCTTTGTTTATCATCATAGCAATGAGCCGTATTTCAGAACTTCAGAAAGCTGGCTCAGGTATGGTGCAATAGCTATATGTTCTGAATAGCAGGAGAGTTAAGGCACACGAGTATTAAAATTCTAGATTATGAAAAAGCTTGTAGAATTCAGTTACATGAAGAGGCATTATTGCTCATCCTTGTGGCTTGAGATATTCAACAAGGACAGAAGAGATTCTAATGTTTTTACCTCCTGAGTTCAGAAGCTTCTCCCGCACCCTTCCTTATATTCAGTATCTATTATTTGACTGCTTTGTGGATGCATTCTAAACCAATGACATGTCATAAATTTTCTGGTCCAGCTAGGAGAAGATTAAGAGAATTGTTGTCCCAGACTGACAATCGCAAATGTGCTGATTGTGATGCACCGGATCCAAAATGGGCGTAAGTTATACAACTTAACTGTGATTTTAGATTTTCGTTATCTTTAACGATGAAGATGCACTTCATTGAGGTGTTTCCAGATGAGACCCACAATTGAAAATTTATTACTGAAAAGTGATCAGTGATATTTCTTTGCAAGTGGCTATTGAAGACCTATGAGTGAATTTGGTTTCATCTTTCCCACCATTATTGTTAAAAAGTAAGTTCATATTCTTATTTTCAGGTCAGCAAATATTGGAGTCTTCGTATGCCTTAAATGTTGTGGTGTTCATAGAAGCCTTGGTACACACATCTCAAAGGTAACAGCATGAGGTTGCCTCTAGTTTTACTTTTGTTAATTTGGCAATTCTTTTCTTTTAGTAAAGCATCCCAAGGTGATATTGACTTGTCAACTGTAAGAAAATGTTACAGTATCATATGAATATCCTGTGATTTTCTCTGTAAAATCTCATCTTAAATTTTAAAGATAAATGTTCGTTCAACTTGCTTTCTCATAGTATACATAACAGGGAGACATTTGTACATGTGCCTCTGTTTCCTTTTTATCCCATTCCTGGACTATAGCCATTATATATATAAGAATAACTGATGTTGACCCTCTGATGCTTCTGGTTCACTTTTTGAACTGAATGAAAGTACTGTTTAGATCAAATTAACACATTTAATCAGAAGCACCTTGAATAATCTTGAACAATCTTGAACACATTGCTTCTGTTTATTTGCATCCTTCAGAAAATTTAATGATTAGAATTCTTAAATATGAGTCTCTTTATTATCTTGTACCATAGCAGGTTTTCATTGTCTTAGTTCATGAAATTTTTGCTTCAAGTGAGATAATTGCTTTATATAAAAGTGCTTATGACATCATCAGTTAAAAATGCTCAATATTAAAAGCATGATTCCCTTACCATTTAGACTGTAGGCCGACATTTCACAACGACGGATTAAGACCAGCATTGGTATTCCCTCAGCACTCATTTTTATAAACATGTGCAAACTCCATGTATGTAAAACTTGCCTTTCTTGTACATGATTGAACAATTGAAAAACAAACTGAATTATCTTTATGATGCTTGCAAAGTGTCTTACACTTTGCCACAATTAGTCTTAACTTTTAACACTAATCTCAACTGACTAGGTTTTATCTGTAACATTGGATGACTGGTCTGATGATGAAATTGATTCCATGATTGAAGTTGGAGGAAACTCCTCTGCTAATTCAATTTATGAGGCCTTTATACCTGAAGGAGTTTCAAAGCCAGGACCAGATGCCAGTCACGAGCAGCGTATGAGATTCATCAGGTTAGAAAAGGCTTTCTTGTGGATATGATGCTGGTGATTGACTAGTCATTTCTTGTCTTCGAACCTAATGTCCACTTTTATGCACCTATTGTGAATGCTGTAACTCTTTCAAAACCGGTTTGGGCAGTAACTCCCTTCTTCTCCAGTTTGGACCTTGCGTAGTGGTTACTAAAGCTATTACTTGTCAATAACTGGAGTCCTAGAGTGGTTCACTATATTACTTCAATATTTATGTAGGTCTAAGTACGAGCTGCAAGAGTTTCTGAAACCTAGCTTGCGGATTTCATCAGGAAAAACATCTTCTGCTTCTCTCCAAACAAGTTTCTCTCGAAAGATTTTGGATAGCTTTCGAATTTCAAGCACATCAAATAAATCGGTATTTTTCTTCTCCTTTTTCTTTCCCTTGCCATCTGCTTTATGCTTGATAATATTTATATCAATTCTTGACGGTATTACATGCATCTGTACATAGACCTTACCTGTAACGCCATGAACCCTACTATAGATTAGATGATATTCCGAGTTCTTTTTTCTAATTTCTGACAAATAAAGCATATCTGATACAAAGATAACCTAAGGTTTTTATGCTATACCATCTACTGTAGCTGACATCAGATTACGAGAAAAAGAAACCTAGACCGGCAGGCAGAACATTGTTTTCTGATCCACTGGTTCCGGAAATTCTGTTTTTGTTGTTCACTAAAGTCTTTAGAATTCAAAGGTCAAAAAGTGTTCATAATTTGCTTTTTTGATTGCATGGATACTTATGCTAATCTGACTTGGGAAATTGTAACAGGATGGCTTGATAGAGTTTATTGGATTGCTGAAGATTAATGTCAAAAAAGGTTATAATTTAGCCATCAGAGATATGATGTCAAGTGATCCTTATGTAGTTCTGACCCTGGGAAAGCAGGTTGGTCATCGCCTTTTTTCATTTGCTTTACTTACATTAATTTTCCTTCCGGCTCATCTTCAAGATTGATGAGGCTGATACAACTGAGTCCACAAGGGACCTCAGGTGCCAGAGGCATTGGATGCCATATATCTTTATACATATATTTACATCAATTTCTTACTTGTGCATGTATCGGCATGCCTACACGTTTCCTTAACGACTCATGCCATTTAGATAGTACGACTAACAGTCATTGCGTTGCTGAAGGAAGTTGTCACTGACTCTGAATATGTGTGTTCACGTCATTAGACTGTACAGACAACTGTAATAAGGAGCAACTTGAATCCAGTCTGGAATGAGGAACTTATGCTTTCTGTTCCGCAAGATTTTGGGCCTGTAAAGTTGGTAAGACAATATTGCCTTCTCTTACCGTGCAATCAATTTCTTCTGTAAGACAACAATATCCAGTAAAAAAATCTCGCTGATAACATTTCCATCTCTTACTGTGCAATCAATTTCCTCTGTATATCATCTAATTACATCTTGAAGACAATGAGATTATATCCACCAAAAAAATTGTTTGAAGCGACCATTTCAAGCCATAAGCAACCTCTTCCTTGGGTCAAACGAAAAATCATTTTTCCTTCATGTTCTCAAGTATATGTGATCCTTGTAGATAAACAACATATAGATGCTGCTCTTTTGTGATACTTTGATCATTACCAAATTGTTTTCAGCCTGAGCCCAGCATTTGATTTCTTGAGTTTCATATATTTCAGCAAGTCTATGATCATGATACCTTTTCTGCCGATGACATAATGGGAGAAGCGGAGATAGATATCCAGCCGTTGATCACCTCAGCCATGGCATTCGGGGATCCGGAAATGTTTGGGAATATGCAGATTGGAAAATGGCTGAAATCACATGACAATGCACTAATCGATGATGCTATCATCAACATTGTTGATGGAAAGGTGAAACAGGAGGTTGTACTCAAGCTTCAAAACGTTGAAAGTGGAGAAATAGAATTAGAGCTAGAGTGGTTGGCACTTGATCAATAGGTCTTGTAATGTTGATCAATAGGTACATAGATATCTTCTTCTTCTTCTTCTTTCATTTAATAAAAACCTTGTAATGTTGACCAAGTTATTTCTTTTTCCAGAGTTCCTTTTCTTTTTTTTCAATTACATTCATTTATTAATATCTTTTTCCTATAGTTGTTTAATGTAAGGATAAAGTTAATTGAACTCAAAGGGAAATGATTCTTGCTTTTCACATTTCTAAACTTTTATAGGGATTATGACATTTTTAGAGGGCGAGCTTGGAGTAACTAATAAGGTTATTTTTTTGAGTCACGGAAACAGTTTCTTTGTAAAAAAATAAAAAAAAACTGCATATAATTAATGTCTCTTTCTTAACTCTCGTAAAATGGAAAGTCTTATATACTAGGATTTGTGGTAAGGTTATTTTTTTGAGTCGTAGAAACAATTTCTTTGTAAAAAAATATAAAAAGAAAACTGCATATAATTGATATATCTCTCTTTAACCCTCGTAAAATGGGAAGCCTTATATATTAGGATTTGTTGATTTTCATATTATTATGTCAAATATTTTAATAGAAGTTTTTGTTTAAAAAAATAGTATAAAAAATATTGTAATGTTTTTTTAATATTAGAAATCTTGTACTTTAAATATATCTCATACACAAAGCAATATTAGGATGATTGTAATATTAACACTTGTGCCTTTTCATGTATCTTTAGTATTGTGCATTACTTTGAAATCTTAATCAATCCTCAACCAACGAAAACGCCCTAATTATCGTGAAATAAAATGCAATTGATTAGTTTTAAACACAATTAAACTCATTTATAAACATAATAAAATGCAATTAATTAGTTTTGCATGCAATTAAACT
Organism: Erythroxylum cassinoides; assembly: GCA_027478405.1. Classification (NCBI taxonomy): domain Eukaryota; kingdom Viridiplantae; phylum Streptophyta; class Magnoliopsida; order Malpighiales; family Erythroxylaceae; genus Erythroxylum; species Erythroxylum cassinoides. Next base: position 56,792,349 of record JANIPM010000003.1, read on the forward strand.
CATTAATGACATAAAGATTTATCGGTTTCATTATATATAATAAGATTAGCTAATTTCTGTTATAGATCAAATATTCTAATTAACTAAGTTATCAATTGTGCAAATTAATTATGTAGATATGATTACATGGTATGCAAGATAATTATATAGAATAAATGTCTTAATTGATAGAATTATCTAATAGCATGACAAGGTAATTATGTAGATTACACATGTTATCTTATTATCAATGGGGCCCGGACTGATTGGGCATCGGGTCTTGTTTTCTAGGCCGAACTCGAGGCTTGACCGACAATGGACAAATGATGTCATTTTTAATAAATGATGTCGTTTTTAGAATTTTTTTGAAAAAATACAAATTCGTGTTAGGCCAGTTAGGGCTCGTCCTTGACCATGTCATGCTCATGTCTAAGGTCAATCTATTATCATTCTTAATAAATAGAGGTACTGAGTAATACAATTTGAAAGGAAAAACATTCTCTTTATTGTTATGTACAAAAGGAATGACTAAAAACTCCCTGGTTAAAAATTTTGAATTTGAAATGTTCATTTATTTAGTTTAGTTTTTAATTTTTTCGATTTATTTTAATAATTTTTGTTATTAAAAACTGATTAATTTATTAATTAATTAGTCAAATTTGAATGAGTTAGATTAATTATAAAAATTTTGAATTGTTAAATTCTTTAGTTTGGTTTTCAATTTTCTGGTTTGATTTACTTTAATAACTTTTGTTGTTAAAAATTAATAAATTTATTAATTAATCGGTCAATTTTTAAAATTAATAAATTCTTATAAATAAAAAAATTAATTAATAATATATTTTTTAATTAAACTTCAAATTTTTCGAAAAGTGAGGAAAAAAATTTTCAATTATATTTTAATTTCTTCAATCATATGATGGTGTAATATCGATTAAATCTTTTAAATCTTAAACCTCTTGTCTTACTAGTTTAACTTTCGGTTTGATTTTTAAAACATTGGTTCAACAAATTGAAATAAGTCAATAATTGAGCCTATGTTAACCATAATATGATATTGTGAATATGATTATACTCATCAATTTAATTGGCTGATTATTTTTAAATTTTTTATATTTTCTCTTTGATAGAAATGGTAGTAGTTTAGATCATATTTGAACCAGACAATTTTTTTAAACTTGAATCTAATTTAAAGTTCAATAAAATTTAAGACATTGGATATGAACTCGAATACGATAAAGCATCGATACGGTTAAAAATAATTATTCATTAATATACAAAATAATATTATTTTATATACAAAAGAAGATCGAGCTTTTGGCTAACTTCAAATTAGTTTTTAAAATTTGAAAAAAGTTTGGCCTTAAATTTTATTATTTAAAAAATAATTAAATTCAATTAAAAATTCAATAACTCAAACTAAACAAACTAATTTCAACCTGAGTTGAGTTTGTCCAAACTCACTTCTTTTTGTCATCCCTAATCTTTACTCACGAGATATTATATCAATATACCATGAGGACATGTAGTCTTTGGCATTAAAAAGGGGTTAGTCCAAAAGCTTTTTTGAAATTCGACGTTTACAGTATAATACAACTTTAACTTTAAACTTTAAATTGACTGAACCTAATGTTTTAAAAACGATTTGACGAAAAATTTGATAAGATTAACTATCTGTCGGTTAAATGTTATGACAATTATTATAAATAAAACAATGTTGTTTTTACTTAGAATAATTAGACATCGAGTTTGTCTATATACCTAAATAACAGTATATAGATAAGATATTATATCTATATTGTGACGCCCTAATATCCCCTGGGAGAATACGAGAGCGCCACGCAGACAACATAACATACATACATACAAAACTGAGACAAAACCAATACATACGAAACGTTTATCATGCATTCTCCATAGCTCAAAGCAGAAACAATTAAGAGCAAATATACATAATAATACAATGAGCTTAACACAACTTGTTCCAAACCGGAACCAGTCTGAAATAAGGTTATTACAAACCTTCAAATAAATCCAAAGTCATATACGTCAAAAACAAGCAAAAAAATAAACTAAAAAAATACAATTTTAACAAAACAAGACTTATAATTCATGGGCCAGTGCAATTAACTCGTCT
>JANIPM010000003.1:56800360-56810750 GCA_027478405.1 Erythroxylum cassinoides
TGCTGGATTTCAGACTGGGTGATGATGATGATGATAGATGTCCTGACGCCGGGAACCAATCCCTCCAACTACATTCATGGCCATATATAGCCTATTGAAAGAAATACAAATTTTGTTGATAGCTAAATTCATTCACAACCATTTTTAACTACCATTGGTTTCCTCTTCTAATTTTTTCTCTAATGGAAATCTATCTGGGAACAAACTCTTCTAGTCAATGCCATAACCTAGATAACGCAGACACCTACTAGAATCCATGTTAATACCACACAGATAACGCATCTTCAATATTATTCATACCACCTAGATACCTCAGAAACCCTTCAATCATATCAATTAGCAAATTAACACATCCTAAGCACTTCAGATATTTTTCACTCCAACTTTAAACAGGTTGATGCAAACACATTTAAACAAGTTGACCCAACTACTTGACTACCACAAAGGGGAATAAGCAGGCTGTTACAACCCTTCATCAAACAGAAAGACTCGCATAGATACAAGGAAGAGATGGGAAGCACATAAATTCATCTCTTCCAATCTTGATCAAGTTGATTAGAAGAGACCAGAAGGCCAAATAAGCATCACAAAAGTTATTTGGCTGATGAGGTAAGCCAAACAACCACATTGATTTAAAAAAAATAGCGACCAACATACCTAATTCATGCAACTGACAGAGAAATGTTGGAGAACAGACAAGACTGTGAAAACAGAGAGAGACAAGAGCTTGAAGACAAGAGCGAGGAGGACAATAGTGAGGGAGACGAGAGTGTGAAGCCTGAAGATGAGAGTGAGAGAGACAAGGATATGTGAAGCCTGAAGATGAGAGTGAGAGAGACAAGGATATTTCGGTGCTCAACGTGGTAATATTTATTTCGAAATACCCAGAATAGTTAAAAGACCAAGTTATGTCATCTTTACCTATTCCCAATTTTGCAGAATAATTAAAAGTGAGAATACCTATGCTAAACTTCTTTTTCTAGCCACGTACAGTAATAGGTAATTTTGAGAAATACGAACGGAATATAATGCTTATTCCATTCAACCAAACCTGTCCTAAAGGAATATTCCTAATTCTTCTACAACTTCTTTTTTATCACTTCCACCATCCAAAGGAGATTGAAATTTACTTTAAGCTAAACCTATTTAATTTTTTTTTCTATATTGGAAAACTGATTTTCAATTTTTAACATTATATTACTTTTCTGGGAATATACACTACCTTAGTCCATATTGCACCGATCCAAAGCACCATTTGTTGTTTAATGGCTCTAGTAATTCCTTGACCTAATTAAAAAAATCATAAATTACATTTTTTTATTCACAAGATATCCTACGAGAGTTTTAATTACGAGAAGACACTTTTAAGCCATTCATTTCTAGATTAATTCCCGTTTGAACCATTCTTTAATTCCAAGTTTTAAACGACTGCTTACATGAGAGCGGTTTAAATCTGTGACCTCACTTAAGTCAGAAAAGTCCTTTATCAACTTATCTTAGGTTATAAATTACTTTATTAAAATGATTGTTTGAAGCTTTCGAAACTGCCTGTGCTTTTGTTGCTGTGAGCGTTGATTGGTTTAAAAATTAAAAGGATCCTAAAAGCTCAACTTTGGAAAGACATAATTTATCCAACCAGATACCGTGCAATAAGCCGTTGGATAAGATAACGCTCTGCTCCTTGACACTTGGAACTCTATAACCCGCGCTTTTCAAAACGAGAGCTTTCTTCCTAATTCTTACACCAAACCGAAACTAGCTTCAATATATACATTGTTGTCTTTACGATATTTGCCTTCCTCGCAAATGGCTTACTACTACTCGAAGGCCCACATTTGCCAGTGCCTAAGCCGTTTGTCCACTCTGCGACGAACCTCCGTCGTAACAATTTCCGGCAACCGACAGAAAACGGGGGAGCAGTTCGTTGACGAAGTTCTGCGTCTGGCTAACCAACTCCTTCAACTTGGCCTTAGAAATGGTGAGGTTGTGGCCATTTGTGGTTTTAACAGGTTTGTGTTTCTTCAAATTCTTTACTAAAACAATGCTCCCATCTTTTTATTTTTAGTTTGTGGACCCTGTGAGATTTGCCTTCTTGGGGAAATCTTTAAATGTGGGTTTGAGCTGATTGATCTCGACTCTGGACACGAGTGTCGAAATTCTTTCAACAGATTGGAGAGTTCGTTAAGTATATGGTTGACGTATATGTGTCCTCATGAAGTCATTTTGTCTTTCCGTCGTTTCAGTGATTGGTATTTGGAGTGGTTGCTAGCTGTTGCATTTGTTGGAGGCATAGTTGCTCCTCTCAATTACAGATGGGTATGTGGGCTATTGCTATTTTCGCTTGCTTGACTTGTAACTAAGAGATTTTTATTTATTGGAACCTGAAAGTTCCTAAGAAATAATTGTGTTGGAATTGTAAATAAAAAGTGATGTGTGCGAAGTCAGAGCGTTTCCCATACCAAATGCATTTACGTGGAGCATAGAAAAGTTGACAGTAGCTCCTGGCTTGTTTGCGATAACCTTGTCCGAACCCTCAGTTTTGCATTGCGATAACTATTGTGGTGGTTTTTTATATCCTGTAAGTTGCAATTTCTCAAATTGCAGAACTTTGAAGAGGCACAATCGGCATTTTCAACAATAAATCCAGTCATGCTGGTGGCTGATGAGAGCTGTAGCCATTGGTGCTCATTGATCAGGAGTAATGCTATACCATCTCTGAGGTGGCATTTTTTCTTGGATTCCTCTTCCCTTGGTCTTCTAAAATCAACAAAGAGTATGTAGTGTCTCTGAACAAATTAATAATAATAATAAAAGAACGCATCATGATCTGCAGTGAAAATTAAGAGTTGCATCCTTTTCCCTTCTTCATTTATCGACTTTATAGTTTTGCTGCCTTTTCATTCTGCCAGTGTCAATGGCTGAAGCATTTGGAAAGCATATCACAAGGTCGTCTCCACTGGATTACTCCTGGGCGCCTGACGATGCTGTTATCATATGCTTTACCTCAGGTACAAGCCTTTCTTTTGTTGATTTTCTTATCTGCTATTTCCTGTGTGGAAGCCGTTTCAAAAAACTGTGACTAATGCTATTTAAAATGTCAAGAGAAAAGAGATAACCTTAATCCAAACTGTCTAATTGTTGTTCGGCTATATTTGTTATGGCTATAGGAACCACTGGAAGGCCAAAAGGAGTTATCATAAGCCATTCATCTCTGATAGTACAATCCCTAGCAAAAGTTGCTATTGTGGGTTACACTGAGGATGATGTATGTTGTTTCTTAACATTTCTCAGCAACAACTTTAAGGTCTATATATCAGAAGGACATGAAAGTTCAAAACTATCAAGAACCTTGACAATATCTACGTCTCTGATTTATTTATGAGGAGAGTATTGTTATACATACAGTTCAAACAAGTTTAGATTCTTAGTTGGACTTTTGCAGGTTTACTTGCATACTGCTCCATTGTGTCACATCGGTGCACTTTCGTCAGCTATGGCTATGCTAATGGTTGGAGCTCGCCATGTCCTTATACCTAAGTTTAAAGCTACATTAGTTGTTGATTCTATAGAGCAACAGGGTGTGACTTCTCTTATCACAGTTCCTGCAATATTGTCTGATTTGATTTCCTTAACAAGGTAAGAATGTAATTGAATCCTTAAAAATTTGTTTATTTATTTTCTATGTGTAATATAATTTAGGCTGTAAGTTAGTTATAGCTAAGCAGAAGTTTTCTATAACAAACATTGTGCTTACTGATGTTCTAATTATAGTAATTCTGTTAGATCGTTTATAACTTTGTCAATAATGGCCTGTCCATTCAACATAACTAAGCAATGCTCTAACGTTTCCTAGTTCTGGGTTCTTTCTCATCTTATTTTTCATACTGGGGTTAACATACCATGCCCTCACCGTCTAGGCCTCTGGTTTTATAATCTTTCATATCTTGCTTCTTTCCTTTTTTCCCTTAATGTTAAGCAAGTACCATATTTCTGAGATCTTTTAGAACTAAAGCTGCATGTTAGCATACATTCTGAAAGTCTACCAATTCCCTCAAGTCGTACCCCATTATTTCTTTTTGCTTTGTCCTCTTCTTTACGCTGAGTATTAGACTACAAGCTGGACTTGTTAATTATGTACTCATAAGGTTCACTCGTAGTGTACTCAATTAAAGTTTCAGGTATGTTTGGGCAGGGAAAATGAAACATGGGCAGGGAGACAATCCGTGAAGAAAATTTTGAATGGTGGTGGGACTTTACCGGATGAGCTGATAAAAGATGCTGCCAAAATCTTCCCTAGAGCTAAGCTTCTTTCAGCTTATGGTTAGTAACAGATCTTTTCTCATTCTTCCATTCTCTTAGATAATGTTTTCAACAACCACGTAGGCATGAGTAACCTTTTAAATGATCTTTTGTAAAGTTATAAATGCCACATTCGTTGAAAGATATGTGTAGAATAAACCTTTCTATATGCTCGGCTTCAAAAATAAAAATGTAAACAATTGCCACTCTGAATGTTGAAATGTAAATCAGTTAAAAGAGAGATAGCTCAAAGATCACTGTGCATGCAGTAAGTGAGGTAAATATATCAGATATTCAGCAAGGCATTAAGATCTTAAGAAGTTTCCATAACAGAATAATTGTTGAATAGTACAACCTTGTCTGACAGAAAGGAAAACAGTCAGTTGAGGAATGCTCTAGCTGTAAGCTACTCCAAATTTGTCAATATTTACCTCACGAAAAGTTTGATCACGGAACAAGTTCTTGGAGAATATCATTAGACGAAATTCTTCCATTTCATCATTCATACAATACATCTGTGAACTGGTAATTCCAGACATTTTGGTTAAAACAATACTCGACTATATTTGAATTATGGTTAATTCACTGTCAGCTAGACCCGTATGTTTTCAGCTCTGTCTGCAATCAAATGCATGCATGCAAAATGGTGTAGAAGTAATTTCTCAGTTGGGGGATGTAAAATTCTTCCTAACTTCCTTGTTTACTGATTATCTCCTCAATCTTTTTTTCCTAATTCTTTGCGTATTATAAAGGGATGACAGAGACTTGTTCCTCACTAACCTTTAAGACTCTCCACGATCCAACATCTGAAGCCTCCACTCATGCCCCTGTAAGACTCTGTAATGGAAAGGACAATTCAGTTTATCAACCACCATCTGGTGTGTGTGTTGGCAAGCCTGCACCTCACGTTGAGTTAAAGATTTCGTCTGAAAGTTCATCTCAAACTGGAAGAATTTTGACTAGAGGACCCCATGTAATGCTTGGATATTGGGACCAAAAAATTCCTGCCAATGCACTAAATTCTACAAATGAAATTTGGCTTGATACAGGTGACATTGGTTCCATGGATGAATGTGGTAGCCTATGGCTTGTTGGCCGTGTAAACGGCCGAATCAAGAGTGGTGGAGAGAATGTTCACCCTGAAGAGGTGAGCTGCATGCATGCCTTTAATTATTTGCTCTATGTATGATGATCTGTTAACAGATGTTAAACAAATAAATAAAATAGATGTGTTTACCTCTAATTGGTATCCTTTATTCATTTAACAGAATGAAATAAAGATCTCAGGGAAAATTACACTCTGTAGGGTTGTTCCTGATTTAGTATAGCACCAGTTTGAATGAGTTTAGCTCATTGAATTATAATCTGTGAAATTATGTCTTCCTGTTCCCTACTCTAATAGACATTTACCTCTTTTGGTTGTACATATATAGGTAGAGGCAATCCTCTTAAAACATCCAGGAGTTATTGCTGCTGTTACCGTTGGCATCCCAGATCGTCGCCTGACCGAAAAGGTTACTGCATGCATTAGATTAAGAGAAAGTTGGCAATGGACAGACAACAGTAGCTTGGCCTTTGCTGAGAATAAACAAGTGTTATGCAAAGAAATTATCCAAAACTTCTGTAGAGAGAAGAATTTAACTGGGTATATGCTTACATTTCCTTATTTCACTCCATGGCTATTCTGTTGAGGTCAAAGTATCTGTAAATTGTGGTAGATATATTAGGCCTTTGTTGGCGGACCTTGAAAGCTTCGGCTTATATGTGCTTTGTCAACTTGTGAGCTTTATGCAGGTTCAAAGTGCCAAAAGTATTCATTTTATGGAAGAAGCCATTTCCACTCACATCGACTGGGAAAATAAGGAGGGACCACGTTCGAAAAGAAGCCATTTCTGTCCTGCAATCCTTTCCGAGCAGCAATCTTTGAGTTCTTCTAGCTCCTCATTGACATTATTGTTAACATAACTGTGGTTTCTATTTTTGGACAACAAAGAATTTTTTTTTTTTTGTAAACTTCAAAAGTTCAATTTAATTCATGGAAATAAAGTTCATTTTTTTTAGTTTCCACAAATAACTTTAAAGTGTTATTTTATTTCACAAATTATAAATGCTTGCTGAAAAATAATTTTTTTTTCCTTCCTAGTCAATTGGATAATTTAAAATTTCTGAAATTCGTTGCAAATGGGTTGTAAAGAGGAGGCCATTTTATTTTGGAAATACAAAACTGAGCTTTCACTTTAATAAAAATGTACCGCTTTTAATTGGGGAGATGGTGTTCAAATTAATATACCTAAAACGTTATTATATTCACCATTTTGAACCAAGTAAAATGGAAATTTCACATCAAAATTAATCACAATGAATAAATTATCCCCTCGTTCTCAATTAAAAAAACGTAATTAATCCAGAAGTATAAGTGTGGTTTCGTACCGATCAGAAATGATAATCAAATCTTTAATACTGTACCAATTAAGGATATTGGTCGATATCGGATGATATCGGCTTGTACTGGCCAGTACTTGAAATATCAAAAAATTTCGGGCAGCATATATAAATTCCTAAACGTTGGGACCAAATTAGAAAAAATAATCTGGTACGAAATTTTAATCAAACCAAGTGTTTGATCAGTTGGTATTAAAAAAAATAAAAAATAATTGATAATATATCATGAGTAGATAAATTGTCTGATTTTTTTTTCTGTATTTATTAATGTGTGTTTCAGCTGGGGATTGCAATTACATTGTGTTTGGGTTGCTTGTGAATTGTTTATAAAATACGCATTAGGCTTTGCTACCTAAATGTTGGAATTGGATGTGTAATCTGTATATGTTTCAATAACATTTAAGCATTAGGAATTGTGAATTCATAAGAAACGAAATTTTATTTATTTGATATTTCATATTATTTTTATTTTAATAATCATAAAAAAGACGTTAAAATTAATTTATTAATTTTTTGATTTGTTAATTGATTTATATGAAACGTATCATTTGCTAATTTACTTTTATACTAAAGGTATTTAAAATATGATTAATCATTTAAATATAAGATTCAATATATAGTTATAAATCATTTAATATATGTAATTGAGTTAAGAAAATTAAATATTTGTATTTTTAGATTGTTCATTATTATCACTAGGAAATAATATTATAAATATTAATCCTATCTTATGGATATAACATACACATTTATCATCTTATCTTATGGATAGTTAAATATATACTAAAAAATAGTATGTGAATTGACGAGAGAATAACCATTGCTCAAGATAATGTGAAATTGTAAGTGTTTTAAGTACATTTTTTCAATGTGTGTTGTCATAAAAAAAAGTCTTGGTTACGATGTGTGCTATCATAAAGAAAGATATAAGATAGATTCTATCTAGAATCTGAATATGGTTATAATTGAATATTGAATGTTATAGTTATTTAATGATATTATATACAAAAATTGTATTTTTGAATTTGAATTTATTAGTTTAATTTTGACACATGTCTTCATTTATTTTTGTAGATAAAATAGAGGAGAGTTTAAGTACTCCCAATAATTTAGTTGTTTTAAGAAAATTTAATGATCTAGCTTAGACTCATGCTAGATTGGTTCCCTGATTGAAGAATCATACCATTTGTGTATATTGCAACAAGCATTTGAAAGTAGGGGAATTGTTAGATAAAGAAGTATTTAGCTGGGATCAAAGCTTACGTAGAGCTTTGTAAAAAATGAGTTATAATGTTATATAGAAAATAAAGACTTTATTTATATAGTGTCAATATGAAAAAGATAGGAGACAAAAGCTAAACTATGAAATTGGTTGTAAAAATTATTTTTTCGGTGGTTAGGATGATAGTAAAGATGTTGAAGATGATGGTATTCCTACCCACCTGATTTGAGAAAAAGAAAAAAGCAAATGTCACTTTTTTACACTACGAACAACTTTTGGAGTTTAGCCTTCAGTTCGTAGTTCCTTATAATCTAAAGAAATGACTCATAATGTGGACATAATAATGATTAGATAGTGGTATGATTAAGATATATCATCCACTGTCGACCAGTTCTATTATTACCAACCTATGGTGGATGCCATTGTCATTTACGATCCATGATATAAGACTCCTTCAATTAATGATTATAGAGGTAAACTTTTGAGCAGTTTTGTTTATAAAATAAATAGTTGTTTGGATGAATGAAGATTTAACTTGTGCAAATAATGGATGTTCAATCATATATGATGATCGGACAAATAAAAGACATATACCCATTATCAATTTTTCAGTTTATTATGTTAAGGTGATAATGTTTTGAAGTATATTGATGCATATAACCTTGTTTAAAATGATGATACCCTGTTTCAGATATTTGATAAAGTTGGGTTAAAAAATATTGTTCAATTTATTATTGACAATGATTCTACTTAAAAACAGCTAAAAAAATTGCAAAGCTAATATAATTCTTTTTATTAGACTCCTTATGTTGCAAATTACATTGACCTGATATTGAAAAATATAGGAGATGTTAAATATTTTCCTATCATTGATGAGACTATATAGAAAATAAAACAAGTGACCAAGTTTATTTATAATTATGCATAGGTCCTAAATTTGATAAAGAAGGATTTCATCAATAGTAGGAATTTGTGTCGCCTTACTATAGCCAAGTTTGCAAGTCATTTCTTATCACTTTAATGTTTTGTTCTTATGAAGAAAGAGTTAAAGCAAATATTTACAATTGATAAGTAGACTGCATCACAGTATGTCAAGTTTAATATTGGAGTTGAGATTTCTAAAATTATATTTAAAGATTATGAATTTTGATCTTAGTGTCAATTTGTAATATGATTTTATGAGCCTTGAGTGTAGTATTTCGTCTAGCTGATAGTGATAAAAAGATAACAATGGGTTATTTTTATAATATCATGGAAAGGGTGAAGAAAGTAATCAAGGCTAATATGGAAATTAGGTTTTCTTTGTACACATCTTATTTTGCAGCTATCAATGATAGATAAAAAAAAGCAACTTTACTCTCCACCGTTTACAACTAGGGAATTTTTGAATCCCAGTGTCTATTTTAAATCAAATTTTACAAAAAAAGTTAAAGTTAATAGGGAATGCTAATAACTATTACAACAATTATTGCCCATGAGATGATGTAAGATATCATAAACTTACAAATAGAAGTTATAAAGATGCTTCTGGAGATTTTGGGATGCTCATTGCTATTTATAAAAACGGCAAGCTTAATCCAAGTGTGTGTGTATATATATTCACTTTTGTTACTTGTTGAAAATTAATCATCACTTTATTTTGTTTATAACATTACTTTTATTGTCTTACAATTGCTTGGTGGGATCAATTCAAAAATGGTCCAAAACTGTAAAGATTTACAATTCAAATTCTAAATCAATGTGTGAGTACAACAAGATATGAAAGGAATTGAGATACATTTGAATTCATACATTTCAAGAAAAGAAATAAATTGGGATATAAAAGAATGAACGACTTGTTCTTTGTTCGATACAACTTAAAGCTTCGAAAAAGGTACGCTATTATCATTGTTAAGTTAAATATAATTTCCTAGTAATTTAATTTAATTTGTTTATTAGGACTCTTAATATAATAGTTTTATAGATCAATTTGCCTTGACCATATCAATCTTTTGACGGATTGAGTTTCTGAGGAGCTGAATTTGATAAATGAGAATGACTTAGAAAATACTCTTGGATGTGAAAGTATTGACATGTCATTTGGTGCAATGGATTTTAATAATGATAATGATGAGACTCCTCTCTATGATCAAGATTTTGAGCTAAATAAGAATTAAGGTCAATGCGATTTGAGCGGATATTCGATTGAATAAAGTTTCGAGTTTTCATATCTTTTCTTCTTTTACTCTCACTTATATTTGATGTATATGTTAAATTTTATAGATGCAATATAAATATAAATGTAAATATTTTTGTTTAGATTTCACTTATAGTTAATTACTTCATCGACATGAACTCTTGTTATAAATTATAATAATTGGGAAGTCATATATCTTTATTATTCTTTTTATTTAATGTTTTGATGTAATTATTATTTATTATATGATA
>JANIPM010000003.1:56823171-56833771 GCA_027478405.1 Erythroxylum cassinoides
TGAATGTTTGTTGGTTTGACATGGAGAAGAAATGTATCGCTTTTCAATTCTGTGTGTACCTTCTCCAAAGGGAGTTCCATGTTCTTATTATGCAAATCCAAAAATGTCAACTATCAGTGAAATAACTATATAAAGACAATTGGTGACATATTAAATTGGAAACGTAAAAGAAAAATAGATGGAAAAATATAACCTTATTAGAATATTGCATAGCTTCAAGGGTGGTGAAATTCAAAAGTTTTTCAGCAAGGTCATCAAAAATGGAAGCTGTGATAGTCCCTGTTTCGTCGGTTAAATCTATGTCATATCGGTACCTATACAAAAAATTAGAATATAAAGAAAAAAAGATTTTATATCTACAACAGAATATATGTAATTAAAAGAATCCAGATGGGAAGGAAAAAGCAGTAAATTGAAGATTGAAAATAGAAGGTGGAAACCTTGGTTTAGCCGTAAGTTTTTCTCTTCAAGAATTACAAGTGAACAGAACTCCATATGCAACAGCCGTAGAGCGAAAGCATTTCTTGAATGCCATATACCAGTATTTTTCCAAGATGTGTTAAAAGAAAATTTTACCTTGAATCCATGATATCTAGAAAAAACCTACAACTAGATTTCAATTAAAAATTTTTAAACGAAATATTGGATAAGAATATATAAATGTAGTTACCTTGGTGGTAGAATTTAAAAATATGATTTTGGTGATTTTATGATGAGATCCGGAAGATATTTCAGGATTATATTTAAGGTAAGATCGTTCAGGTTTTTAATTTCCTTATTATTTCGCCGTGTCTTGTAACAAAATAATTATAAAGATGAAAACATAAAAATTTTATAAAACCTTATCACATAGATAATATTTTTTATATTTTAAATAAAAAGTTAATTTTACTATTATATAATTAGTCTTTTTAATAATAAAAAATGCGTCCACTTCTATACATTTTCAGACAATAAATTTTACTTATCACAGGGTGCTTTTTATTAAAAATAAAAAATATCATGTCCACTTCTATACATTTTCAGACAATAAATTTCACTTAACACTGGGTGCTTTTTATTAAAAATAAAAAATATCATGTCAGTGACATTTAATAGAAGAAAAGTTAATTTCATGTCTATTTTAAACGTTTTGAAAATATTATAATTTAATTTAAATTGTTTCAAATGTTAGTGCCTATGTCAAGGTTCAAAAATACACTTTTATTATGATATCTTTTAGTTTTATCATGCATAGATGTGTTGCTAATGTTTAACAGAGATATTACAATGCAGATTTGCAGCATCTGTGACTAATTGCAGCACATCTGGAAAACATCCCCCAAAATTCGATAATGTGAAATCGTGATTGAGGTTGTACTGGTGGAAAACAACAAGAAAATACACTAAATTATAGGAAGTGGAATACAGACAGGAATCAATGGCTACGCCTTCCAAGCTTTAAAATGAAAGACATAGTATTGTCTAAACTCGTACCTATCCTTCACATAGTATTGTCATTTCCAAAGGCTTCTTGGTTTCAAATGTTCTTTTTCTTTTTTCACAGATGTATAATTTTATACAGTAAACTATTTTATAAGCTCGAAACGTTTAAACATTGGAATGTATGTCTTGGTTATGATTATGCTCCAATTTGGCACGCTCCATTATACTGAATGATCCTCTCCGGCATTTTAACGCTAAAGCTTTGTCTTGATCCAATTCCTGACTTGCATTGCCCAACCAATCTCATATTCCACCAATGACTTCCGTTTGAAAGGAGCAGGGACACATTAGCTATAAATAGACCATATGAACATGCTCAATTTGTGCCAAGCGACCTTCAATCAACACCTGTCAATACCCAGCTAGCTAAATACACAGAGAAAGAGATAGCAACATGAAAGGCTTTTTGGGTTTGGTGTTGCTGGTTTTGCTTGCGAGTTATGCAAGTCCTATATCTGCTGGTGTGGTTATGTGCAACAAAGTGAAAAATGCAGTGCAACCTTGTGTACCATACTTGACTGCTTCCGTCTCATCACCTTCCTCAGACTGCTGTCAGGTTCTCACCAAATTCGGCAAACGTGCCTCTGACGCCAGCCCAAAACTTAAGCAAGCTGCGTGTAAATGCTTAAAAGACGCTGCGAAACAGATGAACATTAAGGATGATAGAGTCAGTAAGCTTTCCAAGTTATGCAAGTCCGACTTTAATATGCCTTTTAGCACCAAAATGGACTGCAGCAAGTAAGATTTTTCTTTTCATAATTAATTGATTTATTTCCTTTTTGCTATAATCACCGATAAAGGTAGATTAATCAAATATGTAAAAGATGGACGCCAATAACTATTTAAAATATGCGGGAGTGTTGGTTGATGAAACTAAGTAATTAATTTTATGTGGCCAAAATAACTTCTAAACCTTTACAGCACAAACTTGTTGATCAGTTAAGAGTTTTGAGTCTTATAAATAGACGCCTTTCCAGCTAATGTGGGTTCAATACTTATTTCATGTTTGTTTTTAATGTGCAGAATGTAAGCAGAGAAAGAAAAGTGTTGGAGGAACACCAACTTTTGCTGTGAAGAATAAAGCTTTGAGGAGTTGTAATAATGTTCAAACTATATACTTTTCCACTGTAAAAAGAAAAAAAACGGGGGGGCTAAAGTGCGTATTATTCAACTATGATAATTGTTTCCTACGAAGACTTGCTTAGCATGTGTGTTAACGAATGAAACGATTTAAGTTAAAAAAACTTACACTCTCTAAATAACAATACTCTGTTCACGTTAGTTTGCTCTCAATAATAAGTCCGATCATTGGTGACCAGATACAGAGAATGAGAGATGCTCCCCCTTCGCACTAACTTGCTCCTCTTCCATCCTTCTGCACTCCAGCTCGCCTTTGTTCCTCTTCATCTCTGCCTTCTTGTTTTTTCTTTCTTTCTGCCTGTCCAGCAATCCTCCATTTCTGCTCCCTGGTTTTCTTTTCTTTCTTCCTTGCAGTTGTTCCTTTTCCCTGCTTCCTCCTGGTCCTCCCTCCTTTTCCTTCCTTTCTTTTTTCCCTCCATTCTTGCCTTCGGCTACAGCCTGTCAAGGGCATTGCAGTCTTTCTCTTTCTTTTTCTTCTTCCCGCCTCTAGGAGTTTTCTTTTTCCTGCTTTGCTTTCTGAAAAGTAGCCCCTTCCTTTTCCAACATCATGTCAGATCAGATTCCTCCAAATCTTTCTGACTTCCCCCCTCTACCCTTGCATCCCCCTTCTTCCTCTGTTTCTCCTCAGCCCGTACCTCCTTCCCCAGCTGAGGCCTCTTCTGCTCAGTCTGCCCAGTCTTCTTCTTCCTCCTCCTCCCAGCCTTCAATCCCTCTCTCTAATCTCCACTCTCCTCTCCTCTCTGCTGAAGTACCTGCAGCAGATATTACATCAGTACGATCAAAGAAGACTTGGAAACAAGTTGTAGGTGACAAAAATGAGAGTTCTTTAGTCTTCTGCCCTCCAGTGGAATTGGATGGAAAACTCATAGTTGCTCCCCCTCTAGAAACCTTACAGGAAGGGGCAAAATCCTGGGAGTCTACTCTAGTTGGTTTTTTCATGGATAAAAGACCAACTTTCCCCGTGCTTCAAGCTTGGGCTTACAGGAATTGGAAAGGGAGACGCTTATTGGAAGTGATGCTCACTGAGGAAGATAATATTATCTTCACCTTCTCCTCTACAATAGAAACCCAAAAAATCATTGAGGAGGGTCCTTGGCATGTCTCACAACTTCCACTTTTCCTACAAAGATGGCAGCCCGGAATGGCTCTTGAAAAAATTAAGGTAAAGAATATTCCATTTTGGGTTAACATTCATAATATTCCATTGGAATATTGGACAACCAAAGGCTTGAGTTTGTTAGCTAGCTTCTTGGGGAAACCCTTATGTATGGATGAAAACACAGCTATGAGGAAAAGGGTAGGGTTTGCTCGGATGTGTATCAGTATGGACATCTCCAAAGATATGAAGGATTCTATTCCTATTTTAAGATTGGCTAATGAGAACACTCTTAAGGAAGACAGAGTGCTGGTTACTTACCAGTGGAAACCTTCCTTGAAAGCTCAAGGCAAGGCATGGAAACCTACTGGAAAAACATTTACCAGTGGAGATTATTGGGAGTTGACTGGTACATCCAAACCACTTATGGACAGCACTGAGGAGGCAGGGAAGGTTGACCCGAACGTAACTATTCCTACCCCAGATCTTATGGTAACTGAAAACCCCACAGCTGAGGTTCATGGTCCAAGGAATCTGGAACATAACTTGGAGATTAGCAGTGGAGCTGCAGTGATTCCTAATGGTGATAGTAACCCTATTCAGTTGGATAAGGAAGTTAAAGTTCAGGAGAGGGGAGACACTACATTGGTGGAAGGGGACCCTATTCCCCAACAGATGGATCTCATTCAACCATCAGCTCAACTGAAATGTGGAACCCTAGAGGAAGATCAAATGGCCTTAAGGAAAAGCAATAGGAGTAGTAGGAAAGGCTCCAAAAACAAAAGTATTCATCCATGACAATGATAGTTTGGAATGTACGTGGAATAAATAATCCCTCTAAGCTGAATGCTCTAAGGGATTTTGTCCTGAAGGAGAAGCCTCAAGTTTTTTGTCTTTTGGAAACTAAAATTAAGGAACTAAACTTGCACAAGTTACATTGCTTGGGCAGAAAATGGAAAATTATCTCAAATCATGGGAGCAATATGTATGGGAGAATTATTATACTCTATGAAGAAGCAACAGTGGAGGTTAGTGTCATTGAATCATATTAGCAGTACATACACACCCTGATTTACTATAAGATGGACAACTCTAGAGTTTTCGCCACTTTTGTATATGGTCTTAATCTTGGTTTTCAACGTGTTGAACTATGGAATGCTCTTCTTCGACTCAAGCCCTCCATAAATTTACCATGGTTAGTTTGTGGGGACTTCAATACTACTCTCTATCGTTCGGAAGCTGAGGGTAATTGCAACCTTCGCAATTACACCCCCGATATGTTTGAATGTATGCAAGAGGTAGAGGTTACTAATCTTAAATCTGAAGGTCACAAATTCACTTGGTCGAACAAGCAAACCTCCTCTTGGCACATTAGGAAAAAGCTTGACAGGGCACTGGTTAATGTGGATTGGTTGCAGGCTTTTCCTAGAAGCACAACAAATTTTTTGGATATGGGCATTTTTGATCATACCCCTATTCGGATTGACAATATGTTCAACTCTCCAAAAGTTTGTCACCCCTTTAGGTTTAATAACTTTCTGGTCACTTGTGAGGGCTTTGGTGAAGCTATTGCAAAGGGCCTGGAATATGCTTGTCTTGGGTCTAAACAATATATTTGCCTCCAAAAGCTGAAATCTATCAAGCACGAATTGAAACTCCTTAATTCTCATAGAGGGCAGAATCTCATGAAGGAGATTGCTGAAGCTAAAGACAATTTATCTGCCATCCAAACTGCTTTGGCTGCTGCCCCTATTGATGTCTCTCTAGTTATGGCTGAAAAGGAAGCTCTAAAGAAGTACTTACACTTGGTGGACAACCAACATTCTCTATGGAGACAGAGGTCTAGGGTTTCTTGGTTAAAAGATGGGGATAAATGCACTAAATTTTTCTTTAATTCAGTGCAAGCCAGGAAGAATGCTCACAAATTTACATCCATTTCTTCTGAAGATGGGACTACTGTGGTAGGACAGGAGGATTTAGCAAAAGATGCCTTTCATTTCTATAAGAAACTCCTAGGTTCTGAGGGTTCTTCCTCGGTTACAGGAGATCTTCTTAGGCAGTTTGTCTCTCCTGGTATTTCTGAAGATATGTGCTCTTCCCTGGTCAGACCTTTCACAGAACACGACATTGATAGGGTAGTTTTTGCAATGAATGGTTCCAAAGCCCCAGGACCTGATGGGTTGAATGGGCTCTTCTATCAGAAATCTTGGCCATTGGTGGGAGGGATAGTTAAAGAAGCAGTTCTTGAGTTTTTCCATAAAGGGGTTATGCTTAAGGAGATAAACAAAACCTTTCTTACCCTAATCCCTAAGCTCTCTAGCCCTTCTTCTTGGACAGATTTCAGACCTATCTCATGCTCAAATTTTCTTTATAAGATTATTGCAAAACTTCTGGCCAACAGACTGAAGGAAGCTATTAAACCCCTCATCAGCGAGAATCAAGGAGCTTTCTTAAAGGATAGGGACATTGGGGATAACATCCTTATGGTTCAGGAACTATTGAAGGGGTACTCCCGCAGGAATAGCCCCCTTAATTGCACTATCAAAGTGGATTTACAAAAGGCATTTGATAGTGTGAGTTGGAGGTTTTTACTACAAACTATGGAGATTATGGGGTTTCCTCACAGATTCTTAAAGTGGATCAGTGAATGTATAACTACCACATCCTTTGGAATACTTATTAATGGGAGTCCTACGGAGATTTTTAAAGGGAAAAAAGGCCTAAGGCAAGGGGATCCCTTATCCCCTTACCTTTTCCTTATTTGTATGGAGGTGCTTACTCAAATGTTGAAGCATAGCTTGGCAACTGGTTCAGGCTTTAGGTTTCATTCAAAGTGCAAGAAGCTCTCTCTAACTAGTTTGTGTTTTGCAGATGACTTAATACTCCTTAGCAAAGCGCATTTTCCCTCAGTTACCCTTTTGATCAATACTCTCAACTTATTTAAGGATCTATCGGGGTTGAATATCAATTTTCAAAAGAGTTACTTTATCCTTTCAAAGAGTGCAGGTCATTTGGCAAATGCCTTAAAAGCAGCCACTGGAATGGATATTAAGGAGCCCCCTATCCTTTACTTAGGCATTCCAATCGCCTCTAGAAGACTCAGGTACTGTGAGTGCCTCCCTCTAATTGAAAAAATTCAGAAGAGATTGGGTTCCTGGACAAATAGATCTCTTTCTTTTGGAGGAAAGCTTCAACTCTTAAAATCAGTCATTTCCTCAATGCATATTTACTGGAGCTCTCATCTTTATCTGTCCAAAGGTATTATCAAAACCATTGAGAAGATGATGAAGCAATTCCTATGGGGGAAAGTCGGTGGTGAACATGGGTTTGCTAAGGTTAATTGGAAAAGTGTTTGTCAACCTAAAATAGGAGGAGGACTGGGGTTGGAGTCTATCACCAAAAAGAATCATCTTCTCATGACTAAAAGAATCTGGAAACTTTTCAGTGATAAGGAATCTATGTGGGTCAGATGGATCCATGTTTACATTTTGAAGGGGAGGAGTTTTTGGGGTTTAACTACCAAAAATAGTCACACTTGGTTCTTCAACCAACTTTTGAAGATGAGGGGGGAGGTACATCAAGATATGCCCTGTCAAGTTGGAGATGGGGAAAGATCTTTTTTGTGGTATGATAATTGGTCTGGACAAGGTATATTGCTCAATAACCCATTGGCCAGAACCTTATTGGGAAGATTCCCTAGGAATACCAAGCTTAAGGATATCCTAGCAGAAGGTGGATGGTTGTTGTCTATGGATGAAACTAGATTATTATCCCTCCCACAGTTTCGCAGGACAGGAGAAAAGGATACCTTCCTCTGGAAGGGGATCCCAGTCTCTGATATTACAATGCAGGTAGCTAATAAATTGATGGAGGGGGCACTGAATCGGGTGGAGTGGTTTTCGATGGTTTGGAACCGGTTTCTGAGACCTAAAACCAGTTTCCTGCTATGGTTGGTATGCTGAATAGACTCAGTACTATGGACAGGCTTCCTTTCCTTAACTCTTCAAGAATGTGTAGTTTTTGTAATCAAGAGGAAGAAACTAGGAATCACATTCTCTTTGAGTGTGACTTCTCTACTGACATTTGGACTAAGATTCGTAGGTTATGTACTGACGTCCAACTGCCGAACAGACTCCACGATCTACTACTGGAGCTGCCCCTATTATCTATTTCTCCTTTTGACAGAGCAGTCATCCTCATCTCGGTGGCTACCTGCTCTCAAGAACTATGGAGGGAAAGAAATCTAAGAAGATTCCAACAGAAGATCACCCCCCAACCCTTTACCCTAGAGCTTATCACTATTCGCATCAGAGAGCAACTAATTTCCACCCAGCTGCACTCTAGGTGTAGTAGGGGCTTAGCTCTCTCCTGGAGAGTCTAGTCCCCGAAACAGCCATATTCTCAAACAAGGATATCAGGGGAGGGAGGTTTTGGTACTAACCTGTTGGTTATCAAGCTGCCCCTTTCCGTTTTCAATCCGGCGTTGCGCTTCAGGGAGCCCACAAAAGGATCGACTCCAGCTCGTCCTCCCTTCCGGTCTTCCTGCAGATTTGCAAATCTAAATCAGCTCGGAGTAGCACCTTCGGCTTTCAACATTTATCACTTACCGATGGATCCTCCCCCGTGCGCGGTAGCCGAAAGAGTCTCCCATTTTTCCTTCTGGAGTAAATTCTGGATGGGTTGCAAAAGATTAATTTGTTTTGCCCTAATTGAGTTCTCTCCATTTGTTTAAGCTTGGTGGGTTCGATCGACGTTAGGGCCTTCATGTCGTTTTGTCTTGTTTTAACTCTGAAGGGTTGTGTCTGGCTTTTTAATTGGGATAGATGTTTCATGTAACTTTTATTTACAGGGACTTTGCGTGGGTCTTCTAGCTGTTGAGGTTTGTTAGAGCTGTACAAGAGTTTGTTAGAAAGGGATTGTTAGAGCTGTAGAGTTTGTTGCAAATAAGAACCCATAAATACAAACATGTGATCAATCCCTGTAGCCTTGATTTGCAAAAACCATTATAGGATCATGAACATCACATTTGCCTTCAAATGCCTTAATCCATAGCTAGAAAGGTGAAACCTTTTTTTTTTTCGCAACCAAATACGGTGGACGAAGATCTAGAGACAGAGAGAACAACTTGGTAGAAATCGCCGTAGAACCCAACTTAGAGAGCTCCTGTCAAGTTTGATTATGCTAGATCAAACTTGACAGGAGCAGAGATCAAACTTGACAGGAGCAGAGTCCAACATTATCAGACTAATTGTTAACACCTACAATTTCAAAATTAAGCCAAGTATCATTCAGATGGTGCAATTTGATACCTTCAAAATTAATGAAGCCGATGAAGATAGAATCAGATTGCTGCTATTCATGTTTTCATTGAGGGGCAAGGTGAAGTAATGGTTAAATCATCTCTTACAACGTGGGATCAAGTAGCAAAGAAATTCCTTTTAAAGTACTGTCCACCAGTAAAGACTGCTAAATCGAGGAACGATATCTCCTCCTATTCCTAGGCTAATTCAGAAGTATTACATGATACACGAGAGAGGTTCAAGGAGATTTTGAGGAAATGCCCACATTATGGTCAACCACTTTGGACCATAATGTGGTCCTATATTGCTCAAAGAAGTGCCTTTCTTGGACCTCCTTCTTTCTTTGAGCAATATAGGATATACTTGTGTGGAGGTGCCTCCATACTACATTGTTGTTGACGTTATACTTATTTCAAAAAACTTGTTAGAAGTACCATCTTCTTAATGTTGAACCATGTCTGATCTGCGTGTTTATATTGAGCCATGAACAACACTGGGAACTTAGGGAGTGCACCAGACGTGAGCATAGTTTTGAACCAGCCTTTGTGACCGGTGGATGGTAAAATTATAGTTTGCCATATTGTTCTCACTTTAGATGGTTCTACTATTATGTGACAAGTTGCTTGGGTTGTAATGGAGGACTGACAAATCCTACAAATGCCTCCTTTATCGGCAAGGTTGTAGAATGACTTCTAATGTTTCTTAATCATTTGATCTCTTGGAACTATTATTTTTATTATGCACATATTTGTCGATTTAAAATTGAGAATAATTACAAAATTCTGCATTAATAATAGAGCTAAAGATATATTATATTTATAATAAATTAAAATTTGTTATATTTGATAGTTTAAATTAATATCATAAATTGAATATTTTAATTTTTGAGTCTGATATAAAGCAATTGAGCATGAATCCATATAATATTAGATGACGTCGGAATCCGACAAATGTTTTGAGTCAAAGAAAAGGGAAAGCAGAGGAAGAATTTAAGAAAAGAAAGAGATCGTTTCTTGGAAATAGCACTCGTAGAAAAGAGAAGGGAGAGGAAGAATTTAAGACAAGAAAGAGATCGTTTCTTTGAAATAGCACGAGTGGAAGTGGAGATGGATGCAATGCACAGGAAAGTGCAAAATCATGAGTATCGGCTTCTGTTCTGTCACTAAACCTTCACTTGTTCTTTTCTGATTTTTCCACCAACAACTGCCCATTCACGCGGGTCAAATTAGAGAAGATATCTAAAGGCAATTCATAGTATGATCAAGGGAAAACAGACAATTCTTACAGCAATAAAATTGAAATGCAATTCCAGTGCCTCCTTTTGGATGTCTACTGGCGTAGTCAGCTTAATCATATAGTTATTAATGCAGAATGAGAATCCAAATAATTGGAGAACAAGGCACATACAAACAATGTTTACAAAGTATAGAGCAAGCCATCACAGACCATTTCAGTAAAAGGAATGACTTCGTCTCGATGCGTAAACTAGTTGTACACTAAAATATCAATACAAATTCATTCAATAAGCATGAAACTGGTTCAAACTGAACCATGTAGCACAAACAAACATGTTCAACAA
>JANIPM010000003.1:56857427-56868828 GCA_027478405.1 Erythroxylum cassinoides
TTTTGCCTCAAACAAAAAGTCAACTCTCTCAAGTTAAACTTTTTATCTCCAAAAGTCAACTTTCTTAATTTGTCAAATTCTCTCACTTTCTTTCTTTATTTTTTGATTTTCAACTCAATTTCAATCAACTCATCCCTTTTTGAATATTTCTTATTTTTACTCAAAAATCGGGGTCCAACATACATTAAGATTGTCAGTGCTCCAATATAAGAATAAATCTATAGCTACCTTGTATTATCAAATGATCTATAAGTTTTAAGAATATGCTCTAGATCTAACACTCCAATCTTTAAATAGTGCTGATCTATTTAAGTATCTTTAGCATCATATAGAAGTACAAAACTACATGCAAATCCCTTCATAAATCTCTTATGAAGAGCTTATTAAGCTTCTTCCTAATTAATGGATAACCAATTACAAAAAAGTTCATCAAGCAATACAAAATCCATTATCTAAATATGTAAATGTGGATATCATATTCAAGAAAGATAAGAAAGACATTCAATCATAGGTCTTTCCTACTTAATTCATGATGGATGAATGACCAACAAAATGGCTCTAATTGAATCTTTCACATTTGAAGGATAAATTGTTCTTGTTTTCAAAGATAAAGACAAACATTACTACTAGAATTTTTACAATTATTTGTATTGCTTCAAGTATGATGCTTCTTAATGATGAACAAGATAAACCAATGGTTCTTATTCATCTGAATATGATGAATAACATAAATCAAATCCTATCTCTCCAAAGAAAAGAGGTGTATCTAAAAAATCCTTTAAGAAGAGATATCTAGAAGGCAATTTAGATGTTAATCTATAAGGCAAACCATTTTGAGATGTTTACCATTACCATGGTGTCAAATTTTGATAAGATTTTCCACCATTAGTGACATACACCAAAGATAACTTTCAACGTTAGCGTAAATCTCTCAAACCAACTAAAATATCTTCTAATGGTATAATCGAAGTTTCAAGCTATAGGAAGAGTGTTTTAAACAAATAAACAAATAATGTTACTACTCATAATAAAATATTATGAAGATTTACTCAAATAAATAATTTAGGTTGCCAGTCTCTTAAGAGACTCTCATGCTAAAAAGTATTGTTCAACTTTTAAGAATTTTTATTAAACTTATTCATCATGCATTTCTCTTACTTTCATTAGTGAAATAGCCAAGATCTAATATCTTAAACAACAAAGAAGTTGAAATTACATACCTATATGTATAACGTAGGTAACTTTATAGACCTTTGGATGAAAAAAACTAGATAAAGAGTAATTTACATGCCATTAAACCCTTTTGAGGTTCAAACTATTTTTCCCTCATGGCAATCATAGTTCTTCACACCATACCCTAAACCTTCAAATCTATTATCTATGGAACTTACAACAATCCTTTTAAATTGTGGCCTTTATACCATATTCGTCCATTCAAAAAAAATTTAAAGGTAAGATATAATTTCTCTAAATCGTCCAAAAAATGATGGGGTTTGGGTGATAGGGTTTTTTTTAAATTTACAAACTTTTATAACCAATATACTGAATTATAACTACCAATATAAATAAGGATGGAGAGATTGTCTAACATATTAATAAAATATTTGAACAATAATTTAAAGATGATAAGGAAGAGAGATTGCAACCTAATTTATAGTAGTTTGAGAAAGAAAAACCTAGCCTATATCCCCTCCTAAGAAACCTCTTATTGTATTATAATTCTTATTTCAATGTGAACAATAACCTTTGTATAATATTTTCTAAGTAAAAAGGAACCCTTTTATAATCTTCCTTCACGGTGAAGAAGAATCTTAATCTCACTTGGAACACCCCTAAGTATAATAATATAATGTGCATATTAAATCTTACAACTTAAAATACCTTACTTTATCACTTGATAATTCAAGAGAGACTCATTCACATAGGTATAAGACGATAATTTTCAAATGAATGCAAAAAATTAAAGATGTGTGTAAAAGACACTTAAATGTTTCTTGATGTAAGAATCGAAGAGAAAACATATATTTAGAAGATTTCAGAGCTCCTAATGGAAATTGGATACAAAAACTATTCGTTATAATGGCTAATTGTAGAGTAGCAGTCGATCATTACAAAATATTAGTTGAATAGTATGAATTGCATGCACAAATTCACTAGCCTTTGAGACATGAGTTGACCACTTGGAATATTAGTCAACCAGTATGACTCATTAATTGAATAATATATCAATCAATATCTATCAATGCATACAATTTGATAACTTTAACTTATATTGGTTGATCATTTAACTTATATAGGTCGACCAGTCTCCTTAAAAACATGATTTTAACAATTTCAAGTACTTAAAATCAATTTATTAAATACAATTATAATTAAAACACTTATTTAAATATTCATTAATTTTTTTGCAAGATCTTAAAGCTTTTCTATCAAAACCAAAAGCTTCAATTCCTCTTAACAAATGAAGATATTTATGCAATAAGGTGATATAAAATGTTTATGTATGGTGAGCCTTTTAGAACATCAAGGTGACTAACCAAAATTACAATTAACATTACAAACTAAAGAATGACCTTGATGTTCCTTGTTCTTCACCTTGTAAGTTGGAAACTTCTTCTCTTCTTTTATCAACTTCATTAACTATCTTCTTGAATTTAATACTATATCTTGTTTTTATATTACTTCTTACAAAAAAAATAAACTCAATAATAGTAATTATAATTTGTTATCATTGAAAAATTGATTGGAACCTCCTATGCTTCAACAATTTCCCCTTATTTGTGATGACAAAACATTTATAATATTAGAGGACAATAATAAAATTAAGCATATAATCAACTATCCATTTCAAGATATGATTAGTTACCCTTTAATTCATACGTCAAATATAATTCAATATAAAAAACAAAAGAGATATCAAAAGAATTCTCCACATATATAGATAAAAGAATTTACTCAAGTATAAAAATATCATAATACAAAAGTCACCACATATATAAAAGTTACTCGCTATGAATGTCATTACTCCCCCTAAATCTGATATCATCAATCTTTTTCTTCCTTTTTAGAATAATAAAAAATCAATTATCTAAAAATGCATAATAAAAAGTATCATACGTCAAACTAACTTGGTTAAAAGATGAAAATGAAAATTATCAAGATTGATAAACTTGTTCAAGAGAGAGATTTTTTAATATTTAAAGAATCAAACTAATTTTTTTAAAAGTTAATTTTGATTAAAAAAATCCATAATGGTATCTAATTTTGAAAAAATTTCCGATTTCGATATTGTGTATAAGTTGAAAATTTCAATTAAAGCAATAAGGGCAAGTTTTGATAAAATTATAAAAAAATATAAGCAAAGTTGCAAGATCTAATAATCAATTTCACAAAATAATGTATCAGTTTGAAAACCTTAAATTTTCAATGATAATGATAGGATAAAATACTCAAATTTGAATAAATATGATGTATTCACACATGATTCTTAAAAGTTTGAATGAATCGCTTAATTTATAAAAACAATTTCAAAGCATGAAAATGCTAAA
The DNA here is from genome assembly GCA_027478405.1 of Erythroxylum cassinoides. NCBI lineage: Eukaryota > Viridiplantae > Streptophyta > Magnoliopsida > Malpighiales > Erythroxylaceae > Erythroxylum > Erythroxylum cassinoides. The sequence continues at coordinate 56,860,976 of JANIPM010000003.1, forward strand.
ATTTAGGAGTATCTAAAGAGAATGTGAGTGTTGATGATCTTTAACATAAAGGGTAAATTTGAAGATAAGGGATTTAGTAGCAATAGGGAATGGTGTTTTTTTTAAAGAAAAGGGTGAGTTGTTTAGAATTTTGAGAGGCATAAGCAAGAAAAATAAGAAATAGAAGAAAAGAGAAGGAGAAATCTCTTACTTCTTGATGTTTAATCAACCAATGTTTATCTTAAATAGGATAGGTGAAGTAGTATTGAACACTTATTTTGAACTCACTACATTGGTTAACCATAAAACCATATTGGTTAACTAATGATTGGTCTAGTCGACTAGTATATACAACTAATCTACTTACAAACTTAAAATGAAAAGTTTTTTAGACAAAAGGGCACTGATTGACCACTTGAAAATATTGATCAACCAATATGCATAGGTGATTAAGGAGAGGGTGACCAAACTCTTTACAAACTCATTAAAAAGATAAAAAAGATTAAATTTTAGGATATGGGTTGACCACACTGAGATATTAGTAAATTAGTTTGTTTTGATAAGCTAGAAAATAACCCTAAACTCGAATAAAAATATTAAAACACATAGTCAACCAACTAAATTTCAATCAAAAATGAGTTAAATCAGATAAGGGAATCCTTGTCATATACAATTCTCATATAACTAATTCTAATTTATCCTTATTCAATAGTTTAGAGAAATTATTGCCCAATTATTGTAAATTATAATATAATATTCTTATTTTATACAATAATCTCTAATTCTAGGCACTAATATCCACACCATACTTCAAAAAATGTTTAATTATTCATAATGTAAACCCAAAATTCATTGTTAAGGATTTATACTCAATTTGAAAAATAAATGCAAGACGTCACGTATTTCAAAAATATCAATTAATAAGTACCTTTTGTTGAAGATTCCTTATGAATGGTTTGAATAATGATTCTTTTTAAATTTTCAACCCATTGGAAGCATCTTTTTCTTTCCATCTCCCTTGGTTTAATTCTCTTTGGAAAAGTTTTAATGGTTATTTTTTGGGTTAAATTCTCTACATCCTACAATAACATTTTTAGGACCTTCATGGAGGTAAGAAGGTTAGATTCATGAGATAAAAAGCATAAACTATTAAAAGATAACACTCATTTTAATAACTTTCATCTCTACTACAAATCATTTTTCTTAGTCTTTATAATAACCTTACAAAACAATGTAATCAATATGTTTTAGGTACCTAAATGAGCTTGATTCCTTAATTATTAGGCTCCTCCTTTTTAACCCAAAATTTCAAAAGTTTGCTTATTATTCTTTATTTGAGAAAAAAATCTATCAACATATCTATACTTACCATAAAAATGGCATACCATTTTATATAGGTATTATGATGCATAAATGCACTGCTTAGTCTTCTATATACATATAAGGAATCTTCCTTTAGACAAGAGAAGTTTTGAAAGTTCTTATAAGGTAACAAAATATCCTATCATGATTATATGTATGACGTATGCTACGAATAAAAGTTTGATGTTTGCCTCTTTAAGTTCTCAAAAGGTATGAGTGGATTTGAACGTTATCATAAAAGTTATGCCTATTTTTCCTTTGAGACTATTAAACCTTATACATAAATTGTGAGTCTCATATATTAAAGCACTTAGTTAAAAGTAAGTCAACAAACATATATTCTCCCCCCTTTGGGACAAATGATGCCAAAAACAGAAGTTAAAAGCTACCAGAAAGTTGAAGAACTCGTTGCTTTAGTTAGCAGAGAGCATTAAGTCCCATTAGAAAGATTCTTTCAAACCGCTCAATCTCAGTGAACAAAGCAAAATGAGGATTGACAGAGGACGTCCTCAAGGCATCCGAAGGATCCGGTGCGATTGAAAATTCTCAGAGAAATGTTCATCAAGGGAACCAGTTCAAGAATATTGGACTCCAATCGAGGGACTCCATCTTCATATAGAAATTGAGTTATCAACCAAGGAAAGTATAGCAAATAATGTGACTTCCCCCAGTAGCCAATATAGCCTCAATTATGAGTCGTCCTAAATTAAAATGCACCTCGGTACTAATGGCATAGACCAGTTTGGCATGTGCTAAATAGACCGAAACAACATGTGTACTAGGCATCTAATTAGCCAAATCCAACTTAAAAATCACAAAATACTTTTGAGTTAGAATAGATGAATGGAGCACTAAACTAGACGTCAGATATTTAACTTGCCTCCAGTTAACACAGTGGCTGTCACATCATTTGGAACGACTCACTCATCATCATAAAATCTATCCTCGAGCAGATTATCAAACCCCATAAATATATTCAGCCTATCAGCTTCAAAGCTAATCATCTGGCCCCGCATATATAATAATTTATAATTGAAGGCAGTATCAATCATAATGTCACCAGACAAATTGCAGTAAAATTCTTTTACCAAATCTGAATCATAGTGTTGCGGTAGCAATGTTGCTTGTAGTAAGCTCCTTTTCGATAAAAGACTAACCAGATTATAATCATGAAATTCATACAAGTTAATAGGGCGAACAAGAACAAGCCCATATCGTTGAAGTTGTCCCATTTGTCCTCAGCGACAAAAATGTAAAATGTGAACGATAAAGCATTTCCCATTAATATACGGTCAAAAGAAGTGCATTAAGGTGGGTGGATCTTTTTTCAAGCCATCTTTCTTGTCCTTTTCCCATAAGTAGTAGAAGGAACCAAAGGAGAAGCAACTGGTGGTACTTTTGCATTAGGGGTCGCATCAAAATTAGAAGAAGCTTCTTCAACCATTGAGAATAATAACTGAATAGTATCATCAACTGAATTTGGTAATCTCTCCCAATTTGAAGTGGTGTCGGGAATGTCAATGGGGGTGCTTGAGGATGACCTAGCCCTTGCCAATTTTATTCCCGACTTCGGATTCAGCATGAGATGACATGAACGTCGAATGGGCACCATAGGTGGCTTCTCCACCCATAACCTAAGATGACTTCTCTTTGTTTTTACCCATTCTAAACTCAAAAGGGAAAAACCCAAATCAAATAAGATAAGCGACGCCGACAAAAGAGATAGAAATATACCCAAAAAAAGATGCCAGTGAGAAATACAAAGCCCACACTTCTAAAGAGTTTAAGAATCTTCGGCTAACACAAAGTCACAAGATGATGATGAATAGCCATCGATGAGCCCTTTAAGTTTTCCAAACCAAGTGCTTGAAAATCAAAGGAGGGAAAGAAGACATAGTCGTAGATGCTTGGGTGACAACAGAAATAAGATGAAAAATAGGAATTTTAATCCTTTTTGTAGAAACATAATGTTTCTTTTTTTAAGAATACATTATACATGTAAGGCACAAAGTCCCAAGGCCCTTCAAAGAAGTTCAAACCTGACTGCATCAAGAGGTTTCGTAAAGATATCCGCCAACTGCTTTTCTATAGATACATGTGACAAGATGACCATTTTGTTATCCATAAGCTCTCGGATAAAGTGGTACGTCAAATCAACGTGTTTTGTCTTAGAGTGCTGAACCGAATTGTTCGAGATGTCTATGGCACTCTTGTTATTGTACATAATTGTCAACGTATTGTCATTAATCCTATAATCTTCTAACCTCTACTTCATCCAAAGAAGTTTTGAATAATAACTACCTACAACAATATATTCAACCTCTGTGGTCGATAGTGAAATTGAGTTCTACTTCTTATTGTATCACGAGATTAGATTGTTACCTAAAATGAAGCATCCTCCTGAAGTGCTTTTCTGATCATCTAAGTTTTCAGTCCAATCCACTTCACTGTATCCAACTAAATAAGATGTAGAGTCAGATGTATACCATATTCCAAAGTCAAATATTCCGCTTACATATCTGATAATCCTCTTTACAGCTATCAGATGTGTTGCTTTTGGGTTAGCTTAATAGCGAGCACATACACTAACGCTGTAATAGATATCTAGCCTACTTGCAGTCAATTATGATAAACTTTCGATCATGCTCCAATATAGATTGACATCGTCTTTTTTACCATTCTTATCTCTATTTAGCTTTGTTGAGACACTCATAGGTGTTCTCGGACGTCTGCCATTCTCAAGACGGAAGTTCTTTATTAAACTCTTGGCATATTTGGTTTGGGATATAAAAATTACATCCTTTATTTGTTTAATTTGCAAACCCAAAAAGAAATTTAGCTCACCTATCATACTCATTTCAAAATCGAATGTCATTAATTCAACAAATTCATCTACCATATTTGAATGTGTGGAACCAAACACAATGTCATCAACATATATCTGAGCAATCACTAAATCATATTTAAACTTTTTAATAAGCAGAGTTTTGTCAACACTACCTCATTTATATCATTGCTTGATGAGATATTGTGTGAGCCTTTCGTACCAAGCTCTTAGTTCTTGTTTGAGACCATAAAGAGCTTTCTTTAGCTTAAAAACTTGATTTGCATAAGCTAAATCAATAAATCCTTTTGTTGCTCATCATATACCTCTTCCTGTATAAACTAATTTAGAAACGCACTATTCACATCCATCTGATAGAGCTTGAAGCCTTTTATACTTGCTATACCCAATAGTAATCTGATAGACTCAAGTCGTGCCACTGGTGCAAAAGTTTCGTTAAAGTTTATTTCTTCAACCTGTGAATATCCCTGAGCTACTAACCTTGCTTTATTTCTAGTTACATTTCCCTTTTCACCTGTTTTATTTTGAAACACCCATTTTGTTCCAATCATGTTGACATCTGATGGTCTTGGCACTAATTCTCATATATCATTTTGTGCAAATTGAATCAATTAATCTTGCATGGCTGCTACCTAGAACTCATCTTGTAGAGCTTCTTTAACATTCTTTGGCTCGAATAAAGATGTGTAGCATAAGTTTCTCTCAAGTTCTCGATAATCAACCCTTTTTCTTTCCTTTGTTGTTCTTCTTTCGTTGACATCTCCAATGTTGTTCTTTACTGGATGATTTCTTATGATTCGAGAGGGAGAATCCCGATTCAAATTAGCTTCTCTCAAGTTTTGAACATTTAAAGGAAAAACTTTTGCATCAAGTGTTTTGGTTGATTCATCATCTGAAGTAACTGACAGTTCTTCAATTTGAGCAGTTAGTTTCTCAACAGCAACTACTGTAGATCTGGAAAATTTTCAATCTTATCTCGTTGCTTGTTTGAGCTTGTTTGGAGGGTCGGTTATGTAGATTTTCTTCTGCTACGTGATCATTCAATAGAGTTACATCATCTATCACAATATTTATGGACTCTACTACTTTCTTAGTTCTTTGATTATACCCTTGGTAAGCTTTATTGTGAGTTGAATAACTAATGGTTCATCACTTTTGCTTTCAAAATTTTCAAGTTGTTCCTGATCTCTAAGAATGTAGCATTTACTGCCAAAAATATGAAAGTAACTCACATCTGGTTTCTTTCCCTTCTAGAGTTCATAGGATGTCTTGTTTAAGATGCATTGAAGATAAACTATGTTACATATGTAGCATGTTGTATTAACTGCTTCATCCCAAAATCGCATAGATAATTTTCTTCCATTCAATATAGCTCTGGCCATTTCTTGAAGTGTTATATTTTTCCTTTCGGCAACTTCAATTTTTTGTGGAGTTTTAGGTGCTGAAAACTCTTATATGATGTCATACTCATCATAAAAATCATTAAAGCTTGTATTCTGAAATTCTCTTTTATGATCCGATATTCTCAATACAGCCATATTTTTCATATTCATAACATGCACACATAGGCTTCTAAAATCGTTGAAAGCATCTGATTTTTCTATCAAAATTGATAGCCAAGTATATCTCAAATAATTATCAACACAAGTCAAATAATTCAAGTATGCATGATGAGATAACGTGTCTAACCTTTTTGTGTGGCACTCTTATCTGTTTACCCATTTGGCATGCACTACAAATTGATTTCCCTTCTTTATTCATTGTGGGTAGACCCTTCATAGCTTCCAATTTTGTCAACTTGCTAATGAGATCAAAGTTTACGTGTCCAAGCTTTTGATGTCATAAATCAATGATATTATCGTGTATGGCTGATTTATAGGTGGTCATGACCTACAATATGCAGCAATTGTTGGTTGATCACTTACCACTCACAAGACATTCTCTTTGTTCAGTTAGCACCCCTGCATTCATCACTTGTAAATTTAACTATCAAACCAACATCACAAAGTTGGCTTATACTCACCAAATTGGCTTTTAGTCTGTCGACATAGAGCACATTCTTGAGGGGAGGCAATCCATCCAAGCATAATATTCCTCTACCAATCACCGAAGCCTTTTTTCCATCTCCGAAGGTTACATGACCATCTATACTGTTGGCCCTCGAATTTTTTTATGAATAAGCATGATTTAAATAAATTATGAGGACATGATTGATTAATTTTGGAGTTAATTATTATATTATGTCAACGTTATTAGGATTTTATTGCATGGGTTAATTGAATTAAGGTAGTAAGATTGTATTAAGGGCATTTTTGGTAGTTCACGTAAGGATGAAGAGCCATAAGGCACAAAGGAAGGGTAAAAAGGGACTTTGCACACTCATTAAGGGTATTATAGGAAAAAGAATATATTGTCTTGCTTGTTAAGAAGAGAAAAACATGAATTAAAGGGAGAGAAGAGTGAAAAACAAAAATAAGAGAGAAGAAGGAGAGGTTTCAGTTTAGAGAGAAAGGAAGGAGGAAAAAGCTATGGTTTCATCATTTCTTAGTTTTCAAAAGAGATTTTGAGATTGTTCAAAAAGAGGAAAAGGTAGAGAAAGAGAAGATCTTTCATTAGAGCTAATAAACTCTTCATTTGGTAAAGACTCAAGGTAAGCTCATTCTTAATTTTTTGAATTTTTGAAAAGGTTTTAGTTCTTGAATCTTAGGAATTGCATGGGTTTAAGCTTTCTAGAATCAATTTTATGTATACGTTTCTTTGAGTCCTCAAATTGGAGTTCCTATTGAATTGGAAATTTTGTTATTAATGAAGGAAATCAAAAAAGGCAAAAGGAGAAAGGACAGGCACATTTGAGCAAGTTCTTAAGCAAGGAATTCAATGTGGGTTACATTTTTATAATCGAGTAATAAGCCATTAATGTTCCTTTCAAGAAATGGAAATAAATGATTTTCAACTACGTTATTTATATGCATTTATTGCTTTTTAAATGATTTGAGAAAGTGCTACATGTTTGCATATGAAGTGTGTTATTGATTTATGAAATGAACGATGGAGATGAGTTTGGAAAGAATATGAAAATAATTTTGGAAAGATATTATGTTTATGAAAAATCATATTTTCAAAAATGTGGCATTTTGGGTAACAAATTTACAAGTTATGAAATACATGTTATGTGGGTTTGGTTTGGTCCATTCTATATGTCAAGTGCACTTCGACTAAAGGCTTCTCCTGCCTGCTCGCTAGTGACATGGAGCTCCTTCACAATCTCCCTCAAATTCACGACTACGCAAAACCACTATATGGAATTGCATTAGTTTGTTATGTTCACGACTACACAGGACCATAAACAGAACGAACTAACACGAACCTCCCAAACCATTCTGATGTGCTTATTTGTTTATAATTTATGACAAGTTTGATGAATTCATGATTCATAATGTTGATGAATTGCTTGATAAGTTGTGAATTTAGAAAATATGTGTTACAAGGATTTCAATGTGAATTTTACAATGGAAATAAATATTTCAAGGGTTTTTTGCTTGTTTCTCATTATAAACTTGTTACCCATAAGCTTTCAAACTCACCCCCATTCCTTTCCATCTTCAAGTGATGAGTCGAGGAATCACTCCAAAGTTGCATCTTTTTGTGTTTTATGTTAGTTTATGAG
>JANIPM010000003.1:56876441-56886983 GCA_027478405.1 Erythroxylum cassinoides
TTCTTGCAAGATAGGTTGATTATATCCGAAATAAAAAGGTCATTTCAGTGTTTAAGATTTTTTGTTTTGTGAGGGTTAAAAGAATCATCAATTATATACAATATTTTTTAATATTTTACAATAAGATTGATTATGTGACTTAAATGCTTAATTTATGAAAATTTTTAAAAGGAAACAAAATGTCATCTACCCAATTGACTTTTCCATATGTTTATACTTTTTAAATAATGTGGAAATAAAAACAATGTCACAGATGGGGACAAAAAGATTAGATATGTTAAAAACAAGTGGACGAAATATTGTTATTACTTATTAATAAAAAAATGGCAATCTCCGTAAATAGTAGTTTATCAGAGGGTTGAATGAGAATCCCTGTACTCCCGCTCGCCAGAGTTTACGCTCGACTTTCTGCATTCACAACATAAACCCTAAAAAGTAAAAAGCACCAAAAACAACGAAAACTTAGCAAGGGTGGAAACAGACAGAGACAAAGCCTTTTTGCACCTGAGCCAGCTTTCATTCAACCTTAAAAGTCAACAGTTCTTCTGGAAATCTATTTTCTTTTCCTTGTTAAGACCTGCTTTGTTGCTTCGTAAAGGACTGTTACTGGTTAACGTTGTCAGATTTGCCTTCAAGAGTTGTAAGTTTGGCTTTTTTGTTTAATTCTTCTTATTATCTAGTTCCAATTGTCCCTTTTGTATAAGTTGATTGTTAGTGTCAATTTACTTTTAAGAAATTCAAGTTTTTGGGTAGCTTTGTGTTGGTGTTGGTGAGCTTAATGTTTCTTAGCTCAGAACATGGAGGAGAAAGGGAAAGGATATTGTTTTTTGCTTCTTTTGGTTGCTTTGAAGTTCAACTCCTTTACACCATGCTAATTTGAGTACTAAGTCAACTGGTTTAGCTTCGGATTCAGTTCTCCTTGTTTTAGCTTAGTCTTCAATTCACTTGGTATCCAGACATTTACTTGTTTCCCAGAAAGAGAGTTTTTGATCAATCCTGTCTCTTTTATCGTTTCCACGAGTATAAGTCATATCCCAACTCGTCTGTTATCTGAATACCGTTTGTGAGCTCGTTTTGGAAGTCTCCTTAATCACTTCTTTATAATTTTCTTTTTCTGGGTCGTTGACAAGTTAAAGGTTTTAACTCTCCCATGTTATTTTCCACTTATTCCCCGGTATTTTCTCCCGACCAAAATGTCATGTAAAACTTCTGACAAGCTTGTGATCCTGTCTTCTTGATCTTCCGAATTTCTATTGTTTGAAGTCTAACGGGCTTCAGTTGAAATTTGCAGGTTTTTGATGTTTGATAGTTATTTTCTTCAATCTCCCTTTTTCTAATTCAGTAGCCTTGGGGTGGTGTTCTGTCAGAAGCAGATGGGCAGCCAAGAGGTGTTGAGTAGTTCAGAAATTTCAGATGCCTGTGTTAGTTCAAAAAATGGTGGTCTCTTGCATCTGAAAGGTGATTTGTTGGAGATTGAGAATCTTGAAGTTGACCTCATTAAGGAATTGGATTCTTATTGGGAAGATATCAACAAGCGGTTGACCGTTTCAAGAATGGTGAGTGATTCTGTAATTAAGGGCGTGATATCTGCTGTTGAGGAAGAGGCAGCAGAGAAAATTGCTAAGCATGAACTGGAATTGGCTAGGTTGGAAGAAAGTTTGCATCTCTACCATGTCGGTGCAGATGATAGTGAAAACATTAGGTTTCCAGTGTTGACCCATAAACCAATTAGCAAACAATATGGTCACTGTTTTAGCTATTCAGATACTCTGCCGGGACATGATAGGCTACAAGAATCTTTAGGAAACCTTAAACTTGCAGCTAAAGAGCAATTCAGAAAATTAAATATAGAAATAGACAAGATTAAAGGGACATATTCATCGAGGAGGAATGGTTCTGGTTCAGAGTTGGGATTGAGTGATATTCTACCGGAGAAGGTGCCTGATAAATGGATTGGTGTGAATAGAATGCTTGATGGTCTTAGAATTACTCTAGATTCTATATACAAAGAAGCAGATCTGATCTTTCATTTTTCTAAGTCCTCCCTTTTTGATTGGCAACAGGAGAGGGAATTTCAAACTGAAATTCAAGGCTTGGTGATGAAGACTTATGTTCGCAATCTGCAAGAAGATTTTGAACAAAGCTTATGGAATCAAAATGATTTATCTTATGGTAATGAAAGTGCCAACTGGACTAAAAAGATAAAAGAAATTTCTAAATTACGTGAAGAGCTGGATGACATTTCTAGATCACTCTTCACATCTGAAAGTGGGCATCTAATCTCTCATGGGTCCTTGGAGCACCATAAGGTTTCAGGAAATCGTCTTTCATCAGCATCTTCACATTGGGAGGGGAATGGTAAACTTGATGGGTTGATTATTGCACCAGAAAATTTGGATATATCTCAATTAAGGCATATGTCTAGGGATCAATTGGAAGATTATTTTAAAGCTGAACTGACTAAAATGAAGAGAAACCATGAATCAAAGGTGCAAGAACTGACAGAGGAATTGTTTAGTCTCAAGAGGGAGTATATGAGGGAGAAAGGGTTTTCTTTGCCAGTGAAAAAAGATAAGGATTTGGATTTACTTAGGAAAAAAATCCCGGAGGTCATTGTGAAGTTGGATGGCATTCTGATGGAAAATGAGGAAAAGCCTTCTTTGATTATAAGTAAGAATAGATTGGAATTACTTCTTTCAGAAAGTCGCCACTTAAAACACTTGCTTAATGAAAAGAAAAAGGAAATTAAATGCCTCTCTTCCCAAGTTTCTGATGCCGCAGAAGAGAAATCGAGGCACTCTCTAGCTGAGGCAAATTTGTTGAGAACAGTTGTGGATCTTAAATCTAACATAGAAGATGCACGAGTTGAAGCCTCAATCAATGAAGACCTATTTAAATTCGTATTCAAGAAACATATGGACGAGATCAAATTCCTGAGTGAAGAGTCAAATATGGAGCTTGGTATTGTACCTGGAATTTATGAAACTATGTTTAGAGAAACTGCCCAAACTGTTGAACTCAACAGCAAGTTGCAGATTGATGATGTGGACATGGAGTCCATTATTATGCAAGGATTGTCTGAAGTAATATCAAAAGGGGCATTAAAGGAAGCAGAGAAGGAACTTGCTAACTTAAAGTTCAAGTATATTAATGAAAATGAAGCGCGATTGTCCCTTGAGATTCAAGCTCTGGAGAAAGAGAAAACGTTCAGATTGATCGCTGCCGAAAAAGAAAAGCTAGAACAAGAGATAATTACATTGAATGCAAGAGTTGATGAAAGTGATAGGCTGGTTCAGGAAACAGTAAAAGCATTAGTGAAAGAGAACGAGAGATATGATTCAGCAACTCAAGAGCTTCAAGACTTAAGATCTCTGTTGAGTCAGCAGAAGACATTGATTTTACAAGGGAATGAAGAAGTAGAGGCCCTAAAATATAATTTGAGTGGCGCATTGAATAAAATTAGGCTTCATGAGGGGGGAATTTCTGATCTTAGAGAGAGACTTGAGCTAGAAACTAAAAAGTTACAAGAAGCTGCAGAAGAAAAGAGCATACTTGTTGCTAACGCCAAAGAGAAGCAGGATTCTTTGGCAATGGCTGAAGCAAGAGAAATGCAATACAAGAAGCAAATGGATTCAATTACTGGTATTCTCCATGGGTTATTAGGAGTTTTCAGTAAATTTGAGTGCAGAGTAGCAGAAGATATTAGGAGAAAAAGTTTAAGGTACTTATCATCATCTTCCAATCATTCATGTTGTATGGTTAGATTTAATTGGTTCAAAATTCATTCAGCTGAACTTTCTATTGCGGGATGCTTCTAATGTCAAAACCTTTACCTTTTCCTCAGTTATTTCACTGGAGGGGAAAATGATTAGTTCTAGTGACTTGATATTTGGCCTTAAACAGAATAATTTTGTAAAATTGCACACTTGTTGATATATATTTTTAATTGAAATGATTTTGAAATGAAGGGAGATCCTTCTTTAGTATGAAAAACTTTTTTACACCTGGTTTCTAGTATAAGTGCTCTCCACTTTTCTGGTTATTTGGTAATGTAAAGTTTTTCTCAACCACTTGTTCCCTTGCTTTCGTACTTAGAAAATTAATGGATACTTTATACATATTTAGTAATCGATATTCCATTGGGCCTTTGGTTCACCAAGGGAAGATTGCTTGGTTATATGGTTATGCTCTTTCCATAGCTAACTTAGTTTAGTTGTAAGGGTTTCATTCTGCTGTAGGCAGTTTTACCTGGAAAACACACTTAGTTATAAGGCTTTTGAGTGGCATTCTGTTTTAGTGTGCTGATATTAGTACTATAGTTGATTCATTCCCGACCTTTTCTCCAGGTTGGCAACTCTGACATCTGAATTGAGTTCTCTTAGTGAGAAAGCCAATAAACTTAGAAAAACAGGATTGCAATACAAGCAAAGGTTTGAAAGGAGAAGTTCCGACCTCCAAAAGGCTGAAGCTGAGGTATGCTTAATTAGATTAAAAGATATTCTACGTCTCCATATTCTGTATTCTTTTTGTTGACTCTCATTCCTTAATTTCAGGTTGATCTGTTGGGTGATGAAGTTGATACTCTTCTTGGACTTCTTGAAAAGATATATATTGCTCTAGATCATTACTCTCCAATCTTGAAACACTACCCTGGAGTAAGATGCTTCCTTTCAATCTTAGTATCTCTGGGATAGAAAGATGAAATGTGCCTGCATTAATGTTCTAGATAGGATGACTTTTTCCTCCAAATTGTCATGAGAGGTTGGGGTGGAGCTTTATTGGGATTGAATATCTTTAAATCTTTTGATCAGGTTGTTTTGTTTTGTTTTTTGTCTTTTTTTGGTCCTTCATGACACAATTATCATTAATATCTGGACTTGGGAAATAATATTCCGCATCCCTCAATAATGGAATCTTCCTTTTCTATTTTTCTTCCTCAAAAGAAGAGAGTCTGGAGATAAAATTTCTTGAGATGCCATCCTGGCAAAAATGTAGAAATTATTATTTCTTTTGTAAAATTTTCTAGAGTTATTTTAAATGGTTATGCCGTAACGAAGGCATTCCCTATTAGTGTGTTGGGAAAATTTCTTGTTCCAAGTCCATCACTCATCAAGGCGTTTTCATATTATTATTGCAGATTATTGAAATTTTGAAGCTGGTAAGAAGGGAATTGACTGGAGAATCTATTAAATCTGTATGAACTACTTTGCTAGGTAATGCTTCAAACTTAATGCTTTCTTTAAACACATTCTGCAGCTAGTTTTGATGGTTCAGAATGCCTATGGCTTTATTCTGATATCTTGAGCTGTTAATCTTTCTCAGCATTTATTCTATCTTAGCATTGTTGTAGCCTAGACTTTGTGCATTCTATATGTGCTACGGGTGTTTCAAAAGTTGATTCCCTGTGCTTATAATTGAAACTTGATAGCCCTTATGGTTTGATAAATGTCACTTCCGATCCTCTAATTGTCCATCAATAACTGTTAGGGACCCTATTCCTAAGCCTCTATTACTATATACTAGAAAGACTAAAAAGGGGTTAATGAGAGAAGAGGGACCAAATAGCAATGAATAGGGGCCTAATTAGCAAATGAAGATTTAAAGATATTAGGCCGGTGGGGGTGGAGAAAAGCAGATTTTTTATGTGTATTTGGCTTTTGGAGAGCTGTTAGCTAGGACTGAGGCCTTGCAGCCGTCAGTGGGGTGAGAACGCTTGAGTCTCCATTGTTATCTTTCCCTTTTTGTTACTGCTATTCAATATATCGTTGCTGTTTCTCTTCTCCTACTGTTCTGTTGTGCTCTTTACTGCTCTGTTGTATTGTTCTGCTGCTGTGCGGGTTTTTGAGGGCTGAGGTCCAACAATAACTTGTTGATTTCCCTGTATTACATTAGAAGTCAATTACTGTAGTTCCTTGTGAAAGTACAAAGTTAAAATTACCTGTGATGAGAATCTGCTACCATCCAAAACTTAATCCCCCACAGGTACCAGCTTGTATATATCAAGGCATTCTTGAAGCTAGTATCCATCTAGAATTTTTTATCCATCCCTGGCTTTTATGACCCTGCTCATAAAGTTTTTTTTTCAGTAGATAAGTTTATTGTTGAAACAACAATTTTAATTCACATTCCGCTATTATCAAGTCTGCTGTTCTGAGCATTTTGATGCATTTCACCGTGAATACTTTCTTTTCTTGGTTTATTGAACAGATAATGATACATTATTTTATGCTGCTTCAGCATCCTTTTACATGGGAGTGCAGTGGGAATTTTAACCAGCAACTTTTCACCTTGCTACAAGACAATGAAATCTCAAAAACGTTGTGGTTAAAAACGTTGTGGGGACATTAGGTTTCGAAGTACCTGCATCCTTTTAAGAAAGGGTTCTGCCTTGAACCTGAAGGAGTCTTCCAAAGGTTGAGGGTGATGGGGTTGGGGGTGAGGAAAAAAGGTGTAATAGTCGTTGAGTGGAGGAAAGAGAGGCCCATTTGCTTGGCCCCATCAATGAAATTTGGAACAAAAATGAATGGTATCCCAAATGTGGCAAACGTACAAGTAGAGCAAGTCAAAGAGCTTTGTTTACGCAGTGAGAGCTTATTTTCTTTTGTATCTAGTCTCTTGGTCCACCACAAAATTGTACTTAGCTATGATAGGATACTGTCCTAGTCACGTAGATAGCGTACGAATCTATAAGCAGGAAAGCATAAGGATGTTTACTCATCTATTGGAAAGCCATGTACAGCTCCTTGTGTATTTAGCTTATGCCCTGGTCTATGTTATAGGTTTTATCACTTTTAATGTATAGTTGTTCCTTTTTTCACATTGTTAAAGAAAGTTGCTTTCTATTAACAAAACTAAAGAACATGAGAGAATTTTGTGTAAAGCTTGCCTCCTAAAACTATGGGCTCTGCCTTCAATATATAGAATATGTACAAATGATTAAATCCTATAATTATAGGTGCATAAAAAAAATATGCCCTAATTATCGTAGAATATTCCAATCTAAAGATGGTATGTAATTACAAAGAATATTATAGCGATCTTATAATATTTGGACAAATATCATTGTTTTAACTCGTATAATGAGTGACTCAAGAGACACACATTCAATGGGGGAGACATATGTAAATGTCTTGCATTTTTAACATCCATTTGGTGTATAGGTCAAGGTTGAGAAGCTTCAATAGCCAAAATTATTTGAACAGTAGTTATTTTTGCAACTAGAACAAAGATTTCTTCGTAATCTATCCCATATTCTTGACAGTTGTCAAGAGTCACCAGTCGAGCCTTATATCGATCCAAAGATCTATCAAATTTAAGTTTGAAAAAAATCACTCACTTACAACCAATGGGAGTGATAGATGGTGGACGTGAAATAACAACTTAAATATTATTTTGTTGCAAGGCATCTAGCTACTCTTGCATAACTTTGTTTCCAACAATCATGCGTAACAGTTTGTGAGTAACAAATAGGAATACTACCAGAGGCTAATGTTGAAATGAAGGATGTGTGAATACCAAATCTCTGAGGAGAGTAGCCATACCTATTGGGAGGATGGGAGATTCGAATGGACCTTCGAAGTGGAGGAAGCTCTATGTTAGGTGCTAGTGGTAGTGAAGACGCTTGAGGGGGTCCCTCAGAACAGCCCCCGTTCCTCTTTCATTTTACATACACAACGTCAAGCCTAAATTGTGCGATAGGAGACTGAGGGATAATATCATAGGAGTTAGACTCCTCCTCAAAAAGAATTAGACTCCTCATCAAAAGAAGGAAGAAGAGAGTAAGAAGTTAGGTGTAGAATCATAAAGAGGGAAAAATATTGTTTTTCGAAGAATATTACATTTCGAGATATTCGAACTCTTTCAGTAGTAGGATCATAACACATATAGCCTTTTTGGTGTGGTGCATAACTAAGAAAATCACATTTAACACATTGAGCAGAGAGCTTAGTTCGTTCATGAGGAGGAAGAAGAACAAAACAAACACACCCAAAAAGACGTAAATGAGTATATTTAGGTGGTTGGCATTGAAGATGAAAATATGGTGATTGATGGTCAATAGTATGTGATGAAAGTCGATTAATTAAATGAACAACTGTGGACAGAGCCTCAACCCAAACTTGTGGTGGAACAGAGGATTCAAGAAGTAAGGAACGCACCATATCAAGAAGATGACGATTTTTCTCTCGGCCACTCCATTCTGCTATGGTGTATATGGACAACTCCATTGAGAAATAATGCCTTTTTGTTGAAATTTTTTTTGAAATTTTGTGGACATGTATTCCCCTCCAGAATCAAAATGAAAGATTTTGATATTTTTAGAAAATTGGTTTTCGATTAATACCAGAAATTTTCAAAAAAAAATCAAAAACTTCAGATTTACATCACAAAAAATATACCCAAATAAAATGACTGTGATTATCAATAAATGTCACAAAGTACTTGTAATGGGCATGAGATATGACTGGTGAAATCCCCTATACATCACTGTATATTAAATCGAAACAATGAAATGAATGTTGTCCAGGAGATGGGAAGGGAAGAGTTTTGCTTTTGCCCATTTTGTAACTAGAACAATCGAAGGTGACATCGTTATAAGAAAAAGAAATTTTATTACTGAGAACTCCAGATTTTAACATGGATAGAAGAGTTCTATTATTAGGATGACCTAACTTAGCATGCCACAACTTGCAGTCATCTTGAACAAAATTACAAAACAAAGAAATTACACTCATAGGCTTGGTTGGTGCATTAAAATGAAGAGGAAATAGTCTGTCCCATTTAGGTCCTGCCGCTACTGTCTTCCCTAACACCAACTCCTGCACAACGCAACCAGGAGGAGAAAAAACAACTTTTGCAATTATTTTCTACCGTTTGTCCAACAGAAAGTAAATTAGCAGATAAATAAGGAGAGCCAAAAACATGTTCCCTAGATGGAGAAGAAGAAATATCACCAATAGCAGTGATGGGAAGATGATCCCCATTAGTTGTCTCAATTTGCAAGTTGCCATCGTATTTTTTGATATTAATCAGATCATCAAAAGAAGGCGTCGTGTTATTTGAAGCTATTGAGTCAAAAAGCCAAGTTTTAGATAGAGATGTATTTTTAATAGTAAGGCCAAGACCAGAGAGAGCTGAAATAATCATCTGCTGAATATTCTCTTGAGTAATAGATTAGGCTAAAGGTTGTGGAGAAGCAGGAGCAGCAACAATAGCAAGACAGTCAGTCACATCATTGATAGTAGAAGTATGAAAAGCACGAGAATTGTGATTTTGAGGACGTTTCTGACATTCTGAAATAATATGTCCCTTAATTTTGCAGTAATTACAGAATTTCTGAGAACATTGATTTACAATATGGCCAAAAGCTTTGCAGTTATAACATTGTGTGTTGGACATATCGCGAACTTGCTGTTTTCCTTAAGCCACATATGCAACATTGAGAACATTAGAACTCCTATGTTGTTCCAAAGTAGTTTAAGTTAACTGGCGTTGATCCTCTCTAAGAAGTTCATTTAAACAATATCCAATGATGGAGAAGGGCTCCGTTGCAGTAAATTAGCACATGCAGATTCAAACTCAGGCCGAAGTTTCATCAAGAATTGATCCCTCTGACTAATCTGGTGGAGAGCCTGAACATCTTTTAAAGAGGTTGCAGAAATAGAAACATACACAATTTATGTATATTCAGTCTATAACGTGATAAAACTAGAATAATATTCCTGAACAGATAGACTCCCTTGGGTATAATTAAAAATATCATACTCTAACTAAAAACACCTAGCTGAGTTTTTCTGGTCATAAACTTTCTTGAGATAATCTCACATACCTTTGGTTGTCTTATAAAGTTGTAGATTGACAACAATAGCAGGTTCCATAGTTTGCACTAACCAACTCTTGACTCTAGCATCTTGGGCTTCCCATTCAGTTGCCTTAATTGGATCTGTAGGCTTAGTGTTGGTGCCATCAATATGCCCCCATAATTCTTTTCCTTGAACATAAATCTAGAATTGAAATTCCTAAACAAAGTAATTTTTACCTGAAAACTTGACACAAGCTACCTCAATCTTGTCCATGAATGAGATTATAAAAAAATACCAAGAAAAATATTCCACAAGTTTTGAATCAAGAAACAATCACCCCTTTCCAAGATCTAACCCAAAAAATTAAGACTCATAGAAGAATAGATTCACGATGAACGAAGAGGGGCTATGATAATATAACAAAACTAAAGAACACAAGACATAAATTTATGTAAAGCTTGCCTAAACTATAGGCTCTGCCTTCAATATATAGAATATGTACAAATAATCAAATCCCGTAATTATATGTACATCAAAAAATATTCCCTAATTATCATATAATATTTTACTCTAAAGATGGTATGTAATTATAAAGAATATTACAGTGATACTATAAAATCTGGGCAATATTACAACAATATTATAGAATTTGGACAGATATCAATGAGAACTATCTTAGCCAGAGTATTATGCTAATTTTTGCTTACTTTCTTGAGCCTTTTCGCTCATGTAAAGAAATATG
>JANIPM010000003.1:56888645-56911968 GCA_027478405.1 Erythroxylum cassinoides
TCTTATTTTGGATTTGAAGAATGTAGATGTAAAAATTGAGGATGAAGATCAAGCCATATTGTTGTTATGTTCCCTTCACCAGTCCTTTAAATATTTTCGTGATACTATGCTTTATGGGAAAGAGTCAGTCTC
Source organism: Erythroxylum cassinoides (assembly GCA_027478405.1). Classification (NCBI taxonomy): domain Eukaryota; kingdom Viridiplantae; phylum Streptophyta; class Magnoliopsida; order Malpighiales; family Erythroxylaceae; genus Erythroxylum; species Erythroxylum cassinoides. The sequence continues at coordinate 56,888,778 of JANIPM010000003.1, forward strand.
ATATAATAGTATTAAGTCTGCATTAAAGTCAAAAGAGTAGATTGATAGGGACATCACTGGGGAGACTAGTGGAAGTCAGGCAGAGGGACTAATCGTACGGGGTATATATGAAAATAAAGATTTTGAAAGAAATAGATCCAAAGGCAGGTCAAAATTCATACATAAAAATAAAATTTGTAATTATTGTAAGAAAACGGGACATCTAAAGGCTAACTGCTATAAATTGAAATATAAGGAGAAAAATAAAGTTGAGTAGAATAACAGCAACACCGCCGAGACTAGTGTAACAGCAGATGACAATGAGGGAATTATCTTTGCAGCCACAGAAGATAAAGTTAGGTCTAATAAGGAGTGGATTTTAGATTCGAATTGTTCTTATCACATGAGTCCCGACAGGGAGTGTTTTTCCACTTATGAATTATTGAATGGTGGAATTCTTTTAATGGGTAATAATGCTACCTTTAAAGTTATTGGTAAAGGTACAGTCTGAATTAAAATGTATGATGGTATCATTAGAACACTCACTGACATTAGACAGGTTCCTGATTTAAAGAAAAATCTCATTTCTTTAGGCACTGTCGATTCTCAAGGGTGCAAGTTCTCAGCTGAAGATGGAGTTTTGAAAATTTCTAAAGGTGCTTTTATACTAATGAAAGCTTGCAGGTTTGGTAGTTTGTATGTTCTACAGGGATCTACAATAACAGGTGCTGCGGTAGTCTCTACTGATGGTGACATTACTAAATTGTGGCACATGCGTTTTGGACATATGGGTGAGAAAGATTTAATGTTGTTAAACAATAGAGGCCTACTTTGTGGTCAAAGTACTAGTAAGATGAACTTTTGTGAGCATTGTATCTTTGAGAAGCAGAAACAAGTCAGTTTCAATTCTCTAGTTATTCACAAAACTAAAAGTACTTTGGATTATATTCATTATGATCTTTAGAGGCCCTCTCGTGTTCCATCTAAAGGTAGTGTCAGGTATATGTTGACTATTATTGATGATTATTCAATGAAGGATTGGGTGTATTTCTTGAAACATAAAAATGATGTTTTCTTCACCTTTAAGCAATAGAAAGTTTTGATTGAAAACAAACAGGAAAACATGTTAAGCGGCTACGGACAAATAATGTTTTGGAATTTTGTGGAGGTGAATTCAATGAATTTTGCAAGAATGAAGGAATTGCTCAGCATCACACTGTCAGAATGATTCCACAACAAAATGGAGTCGTCGAGCGTATGAACCAGACTTTTTTGGAAAGGGCTCAGTGTGTATGATCTCAAATGTAGGGTTGACACTTGATTTTTAGGTAGAAGCCATTGCAACAGCTTGCTACATCGTCAATCGCTCTTCCTTGTGCTCCTCTTAATTTCAAGACTCTGGAGGAAGTTTGGTTAGGTACTCCTGCTGATTACTCTACTCTAAGAATATTTGGATGTCCAGCAAATATTCATGTAAATGAGGAAAAGTTATAGCCTAGGGCTAAGAAATGTATTTTTCTTGGTTATGTTTCAGGGGTGAAAGGATATTGTTTGTAGTGTCCTGATCCCAAGTCACCTAAATTTGTAATTAGTAGGAATGTTATATTTGATGAGTCCTCAATGTTGTATCCTAGAAAAGAGTCTTGTAATCCTTGTAATTTAGAAAAAGATGATAGTACACAAAAATAGGTGGAGTTAGAGAATGCTAGTTCAGGTCCTTCACAGACATCTTCTACACATCAGACATATCAAGCTGATGAACCAAATCCTGATCATATTCAAGATGAACCAGTAGAAGAAGAACATTCCATATCCAGAGAAAGACCAAGACAAGAGATTCAATCACCACAGAGGTATGCAAATTTAGTTACATATGCTTTATCAGTGGCACAGGAAATAGGTGGAGACAATAAACCTTCCACATATATGGAGGCAGTTTCAAATGTTGATGCTGATAAGTGGGTGGTGGCTATGAATGAAAAAATGGAATCTTTGCATAAGAATGATACTTGGGTTATGATGAAGCCGTCAAAGGGTAAGGAAATTGTTGGCTGCAAATAAGTCTTCAAAAGAAAAGAAGATACTTCAAGTATTAAAAATGCAAGGTTTAAGGCACGTTTAATTGTAAAGGGCAACAGTCAGGTACAAGGTATTGATTTTAATGATGTTTTCTCACTAATGGTGAAACATAGCTCTATTCATGTATTACTTGCATTGGTTGCCATGTTTGATTTGGAATTAGAACAACTTGATGTCAAGACAACATTTCTACAAGGAGAATTAGATGAGCAGATTTATATGAAACAAACTTAAGGTTTTGAAGTTATAGGAAAGGAAGACCAGGTGTGTTTGTTGAAGAAATCCTTGTACGGATTGAAGCAGTCCCCAAGACAGTGGTACAGGAGGTTTGATTCATTTATATTGGGTTATGATTTCTCTAGGAGCATGTATGATAGTTGTGTTTACTTTCGGAAGTTAGATGACAGCTCATTCATCTATTTATTGTTATATGTTGATGATATGCTCATTGCTGCCAAGAATGTCGCAGGCATTCATCATTTGAAGGCCTTATTGCATGGTGAATTTGAGATAAAAGATTTGGGAGTAGCAAAGAAAATTCTTAACATGGAGACAAGACGTGATCGAGAAGATGGTAAATTATTCTTGACCCAGGAGAATTATCTCAATAAAGTTTTGGAGAAAGATTTGACATGCGAGATACCAAAGCAGTTAGTACTCCTCTTGCTAGTCATTTTCAACTATCTGCTGCTCAATCACCATAGTCACAATAATAGGAAGATTATATAGCATGAGTTTCGTATTTTAGTGCCATCGGCATTATTATGTATGCAATAGTATGTACTCGTCTCGATATTTCACAAGTTGTTAGTATCGTTAGCAGATATATGACCAATCCTAGCAAGGAACATTGGTAGGTGGTGAAATGGATTCTTGAAAACTTAAAAGGCACTTCAAACTTTTGTTTGGAGTTTGGTAGAACCAGCAACAGTTTGTTTGTTTTTGTAGATTTAGATTATGTCGGTGATCTCAACGGATGCAGGTCTCTGATAGGCTATATATTTTGCATTGGAGGTTATGCCGTTGAAAAGTTACTCTACAATATGTAGTAGCTTTATCTACTACTGAAGCAGAATATATGGCAGTTACTGAGATTACTAAAGAAGCATTATAGTTGAGAGGTTTATTTAGCGAGTTATTCCTTCATCAAGGGGTTACTACTGTTTATTGTAACAGTCAGAGTGCTATTTATTTGACGAAAGATCAGATATATCATGAGAGGACGAAGCATATTAATGTAAAGTATCATTTCAATCGGGACACTATTGTAGAGAAGAAGGTCCTTATTCAGAAGATCAACACTAAGGATAATCTTGTTGACTTGTTTACAAAGATTCTTTTAGTTTATAAGTTCAAGCAGTGCTTTGACTTGATTAGCATTTATAGTTGGTGATATAGCCATTTTGGGGTATTGTCGGAGAAAGTGGAGCAGATCACTAATTGTTCAGGACCAAGTCAAGGTGGAGATTTGTTGCATGTGGATGCCTTGGTCTCTCTAATAAGTCAAAAGTGGTTGGCTATTGGTTGCATGCTTTCTTCCATTAAGTCAAAAACAATGGCCACCATTTAGAAATTTGTCATAGATACAGATTGAAGAAATTTTGGTCAAAAGCTTGGGATTTAAGCTATAAATAGAAAGCATGATTTGAGACATAAACACACCATTCCTTCTTCTCCTTCAGTCACCAAAACAACACAAATCCTCTCATCCTTCAATTATTTTTTGTATATTTGATAAGTTTTGAAAGTCTTTTGTTCCAGCTTTTGTACTTGTATATATTCTCCACATATTAGTAAAATTGCTCATCTTCCGACCGTGGACGTAGCTCATATTGATTGAACCACGTAAATTTTTATATTCTGTCCCATTTTATTTTGTTATCTTTATTTTTGTTACTATTTTTTGGACTATTAAATTTAACTGATATCGATCTAAGAATATTTACCTTTAACATAAACTTTTAAAAGGACTTTCAGAAATTAAAGTGTTCATTTTGTATTGCTTTTGCTTGGGATGTATACTGCATAGCAATGAAATCACCAAACTACTCGAATGAACCATGAGCTTCAACTTCAACCAAACCATCACATCCAACTGCAGTAGGTAGCCAGAGAGAAAGGCAGATCGCTTTTTTTTTATTAGGAAAAGCCGGAGCTAATTACAGAACAATAGGCGGAACCGAGGTCCCTGACTGATCCTCAATGAAAAAGTGATAACACCCAAAAAGTGTAATGTCAAAAAAAATAACCCCTACAATAAAATGGGCTGTCTGAGAGGCCAGCCAATCAGGGAGATCGCTTTTCTCTAGAGTAGGAGTGGCACGTTATAATATCCGAAGAAATGATATGACAAGAAAAGGTTTAAAAGTGAAAGTAACAACTTCTTTGACTCGTCATGGATATTCACTGTTCAAGACTTTCTAATAAGTTATTATTATCGTACTAGTTTTCATCAAATTTAATGTTGTCTAAAATACATTTACATGCAACCAATGATTTGTAAGTGTGCAAAAAATAATTTCTTAACTTTTTTTAAAAAAAGTATTACAGTAATTGTGACAAATTATGATGTCCAACTTGAGTCAATTCGAACTTGACTTGTTAATTTCAGCCGAGCTCACGCCGGATTGCCATCCCAAAACCCTGCGAAAGACTGTAACTTTGTCAACTATTTGAGGTGAACGATAACCATGGAGGAGAAATTTCGGTGTAAACAGACTACCCAAAAAGGGGAAATGTGAAAGGTTCCAAACCGCAGTGAGACATGCTTGCATGTTTAGTGGGAGGGTGTTAAAAAGTGTATTCGTGTTCACGGACTACTACCATTGGTACGGAAGAGTGGGAGACTAGTCGCAGCTTTTTCTATCAGTAATGCTTGAATCCCAAGGGCAGTTCTGTAATGCCATTATGCCAAACACCGAACAACTTCACTGCTCATCATCTTCCGGACAAGTGCATGTGACCCAACTTACTAATAATGGAGATCCGTCCTCTGCTTAGCCCATCCTTGTCCGTTCCATTTGTTGAAAAAAAAAAAACAGAGTGTCGGGGGGTTACTAGTATTTTTTTCTTTTTTGACACAAGTAAACTAGAAACGTACCCTCTTACAAGTCACCAGTTGTTCCAAAGTGCAGACTCAATTATGTAAGATTCTTGTCCTTTTTTTAAGGGTACAATCATTCAACTAGATAAAAGCTAGGACGGGCCAAGTTTTCCCAGCTGTTCCCAACAAATCCAAGTCTATGTCTAGGTTCTTGTTCGCATTAACCCCTACTTTCATCTTTTCCCTGTATATTCTCCGGGACTCAATCTTTAAGCAGAAGCCTTGTCAATTTCTTTTCCCTTTGCCCTTTTGGATTTTTGTTTCCGTTTCTCTTCTTTCTGTTTATTATATTTTGCCTCTCTTTTTGGTATGCTTCTTGTCGCTTCAGATCTGGAGCTTAACTGGGATGTGTTAATTGCAGGTGGAAAAGCTCAGGAAAAATCTTGTGGTGGGCCTTTATAAGAATTTTGATGTTTGCTTAAATGCGTCTGACCCAGAGAACAGAACTCCATAGGCGAGCATTGGGAAGGTGACTGGATTTTTGCAGCAGACACTTGAATGAAGTAATTCTGCTATTGAGACTGTATGGTTCTGCGTTGATACATGAGGTGTAAAGGGGCTTAAGTATACATTGTCTAGAGATAGGATTTTCATGTACAGTTGATTGTACATTAAGAGCATATTAATTTATCTGGTCAAGCTTCAGTGATGATGGTCCATGTAAGAGGGATCTGGTTTTTCATATTTCTGGTGATAGTACTTAAAGGTGTAAGCATTGGAGAAGCTCAGCCAAGGTCCTTTCTAATAAATTGTGGTGCCAATAACACTGTAAATGTGGATGGTAGGAAGTGGAATGGTGACACGTTCTCGGACGACAATATTACCCTCAGTTCTCCCGGAAGCACAGAAATTGGTGATCCAATAATATATGGACCACTCTACAGCACCGCCCGAGTATTCACCGGTGACATGAATTACTCATTTGCAGGGATGCAAGGAAATTACTTTGTTAGACTCCACTTTTTTCCATTTCCTTTTGAGAACTATGATGTTAATAAATCCTCGTTTAGTGTGGTGGCTAATGATCTTAAGCTGGTGTCAGAGTTGGATGTTGTAGTTGAGATTTCACATAAGAGTTTATACTTGCAGCATTCCAATGACAGTTCAAGCTCATCCTGGTTGGTTAAGGAGTTCATTCTAGCACTCGATTCAAATGAACTCGTGATTGAGTTCATTCCATCTAAAGGGTCCTTTGGGTTCATAAATGCCATAGAGATTGTCCCTGTGGGGGATGGGCTTTTTCCAGATTCGGTGAGTAAGGTAGGTGGAAATGCTGCAAATATAGAATTGAAAGGTCGGGGGATTGAATCCATGTATAGGTTGAATGTCGGTGGTAAAGAGATTAAACCCAGTGGTGATTCAGGCCTTTGGAGGAGGTGGGCAGTGGATTCCAGCTACATGATCACAGCAAATGCTGGTTTAGAGATCAGCAACAGTTCCAACATCACGTATACCTCCAGCAATGACTCCTTGATTGCTCCTCTTTCTGTGTATGAAACTGCTAGAACTATGTCTAATACTCAAGTGTTGGAGAACAGGTTGAACATGTCATGGAAATTTGAGGTTGATCCTGGCTTTGATTATTTGATCCGGTTGCATTTTTGTGAGTTGATATATGAAAAAGCAAATCAACGAATTTTCAGGATCTACATAAACAACAGGACTGCTTCCGATAATTTTGATGTTTTCTTGCAAGCAGGAGGGATGAACAAGGCTTATCATCGGGACTATTTTGATGCAGTCTCCACCAGAATCAACACACTCTGGATTCAATTAGGTCCTGACACTGCAGCTGGTGCTTCAGGAACTGATGCTCTCTTAAACGGGCTGGAGATTTTCAAGCTGAGTAAGAATGGTAATCTTGCCTACACAGGAAGAATTGAGTCAAGTGGGAATTCTGCAAGAAGAACAAAGTCTTGGATTCTCTGGGTGGGAATTGGTGTAGGTGTGGCCTCTGTTATAATTCTTGCGGCTATATTTACTCTCATCTTTTGCTTGTACAAGAACCAGAGGAAAGGATCGAGTAAGGCTAAAAACACATGGTGGCGGTCTTTGTTTCTACCCGGTTCCACTATAAGTAGTGTTGCTAATGTTAAGAGAGGAACCCAGAATCTATGTGGATCCGTAGTATCTACCAGAGTTGGCAAGTGGTTTACGTTGGCAGAGATTCGTTCAGCAACAAGTAACTTCGATGATGCATTGGTGATCGGAGTCGGAGGCTTTGGGAAAGTATACAAAGGAGAGATTGGAGATGGCATACTTGCAGCCATTAAAAGATCAAATCCCCAGTCTGAGCAAGGCCTCAGAGAATTCCAAACAGAGATTGATACGCTCTCAAAGCTGAGACACAGGCATCTGGTCTCTTTGATTGGATTCTGTGAAGAACAGAAAGAGTTGATCTTGGTTTATGAGTATATGGCAAAAGGCAGTCTCAGAAGCCATCTTTTTGGAAGTGATCTCCCTCCCTTGACTTGGAAGCAACGGTTAGAAGCATGCATTGGTGCTGCACGGGGACTCCATTACCTTCATTCAGGAGCTGACAGGGGAATAATTCATAGGGATGTTAAGACAACTAACATACTTCTTGATGAGAATCTAGTGGCAAAGATGTCAGATTTTGGGTTGTCGAAAACAGGCCCTGCTTATGAGCACACCCATGTTAGTACAGCAGTGAAGGGAAGCTTTGGATACCTTGATCCCGAGTACTTCAGGCGACAACAGTTGACTGAGAAGTCAGATGTTTACTCTTTTGGTGTCGTGTTGTTTGAAGTAGTCTGTGCTCGAGCTGTCATAAATCCAAGCTTGCCAAAGGATCAGATTAACCTTGCAGAGTGGGCAATGAAGTGGCAACGGAAGAGGTCACTTGAGACCATCATTGACCCACACCTCAGGGGCAATTACTGCCCTGAATCGATGAAAAAGTTTGGAGAGATAGCAGAAAAGTGTCTTGCAGACGAGGGAAAGAATCGACCAACAATGGGGGAGGTGCTGTGGCATTTGGAGTATGTTTTACAACTCCAACAAGCTTGGTTGCTTGCTAATGCCAAGGACAAGTCCTTTTCAAGCATTGGGGATTTGCCAGACGAGGGAGAGAGAGTAGCCGAAGCGAGAATCGAACCTGTTTAGCAGACTACCAAACCTGAGATTGAAGATTGATAAAGATTTTGTTGATGTATATCACACTAAAGCTATACTTTGGCAGTAAACTTAATGGTACATTTTGACAGCAGCTAGAGAAATCTCATCTCAATATTCTATGGTTGGAGATTTTTTTTTATTGTTTTGGAGCAAAATTTTATGTAAACTAGAATTCAGCCTTGTCATATCCAATGTAACAGCAGTGAGTAAGGATGTTAATATACCAGGATTTCATGTGTTACATCCCTGGCCGTGTTTTAAGTTCTTACCCATTTAATATTACATAATAGTACCTAAACAGGCCGACTGGTGTAATGCTGTAGCACTAATGGCAAGCATGACAAGTTATCTTAATCTTCATGATTGTTAAGTAAGCTGCAGAGGATCATGGACTTCCTAGTCTTTCTCAGACTTCTGTTGGCATCCTTCGAATAGTCTATCATCCAAAAGAACATGTGTCCGGAAGCAGTAAACAGGGACTTTGATGCTTCAGCAATTTACTAAAACAATCGTTGCTTGGAATGGAGATTCATCAGTTCAAGCTATAACATTTTGAAGAAAACTTCTTCCGATCTCAACTATCCGGACTGACCGTACTGACATAGTTATGGTGGTCCATTGATGCAACTTAATATTTCTCACTTCTTCTCCAATATCACAAAACCCACATGACAATCAGGAAAAAAAGAAGAATTACAAAAGTCTTCTCAAAGACTTAGAACCTCACAAGCCAAACGTTCATTCTATAAGTTCATGGGTTTGGGGGGAATCAACAGTGGCCAAAGCGAGATACTCTCTTCTTCCTCCTCGAATATCGTCCTCTTCAACGCGGATAATGATCATTCACATCAATGTTCACTTTCCTGATCCTGACTCTTCTCGCCCTTGGAATCTTCTCAATCCATAATAATTCCGACGATTATCGTAAAGCCATTGATCTCAGCAGCATCCTTCATTATAATGTCGACAGGTGCATTTTTATGTTTTAGTTATTGGGTTTGAAATGTGACGTGATAAATGTGTATTCTTTGTGGGTTATGGATTTTACTGTTTGACGGTTTTGACTTTTTGTGTGGGACTGAGGAAGACGAAGGAGGCGAAGAACAGTGGGTTGATGAAGTGACATAGTGGGAGCCTCGAGCTTTCATTGCTCGTATCTTAATTTTGAGGAATGATCGTTTCTTTAATTTTATGGTATTTTATTGTATTCAGTGAATTTCAGCCATTTATTTTTACGAGATTCGTATTTATTTATGTGAAACTCACACAAAATTTATATAAATAAATGAGTGAGATTCACTTAATAGAATAAAATACTATAAATCTAAACAAAAGATATGGACTCTTTAATTTTAGATCAATTCAGTTTTTGTTTAGTATATTTGTTTTTTCAGATATTTTTGTTTCATTAACGAAGTTGGGCTAAGCTAAAGCCCAGAGTTCGAATCCATTTTTGTAAATTCCTTTGTTGCTAGCGGAATCAGCACTCTTCGTCACTCTTCTCTGTTCTTTGCAACAAAACCCTAGAGAGTACACACCAGAGAGAAGAACAGAGCGGAAAAGAAACGAAGATGCCTCCAAAAGCAGCCAAATCTAAGGAAGCACCAGCAGAGAGGCCGATCCTCGGTCGATTCTCCTCTCATCTCAAGATTGGCATTGTAATTACTTCTTTTGTTCTCTTTGTTCTGTGGTGCTTTGGATATTCATCATCTGTTCTGCTGCCAAAGAAACGCATATTTTTTTTCCCTTCAACTGTTAAGTTGAAAAGGGTCAAACGTTTTATAAGTTGAAAATGAAAAGCTAAATACTTCAGCATCTCGATAGGTCATCAACTTTTTCTTTTCCTGTCGATTGTTGCTTTAGCTGTTCTGATATTGTATGCGTTTTATTTGATCCAGCGGTACTTTTGATTGTTAATTACGAAAATCAAATGCCTTTGTAATGTAAATGGAAATTGGAAGTGAAGGTGTCGAATTTTGTTTGGTTTTGAACGAGTTTTTAAATAGATTTTGTAGCTTTATGTGGTAAATCATATTCTAAGAGTTGGATAATCAGAAAACCATAATCTGTTTTCCGGGTGCTAGCAGTTTTCACTGAAATTCCGAACTGCTGTGCGAAATGTTTTTCTTGTCAAATAGACATTTTCAACAAACTTGCCTTTTTGTTCTGGTGCTTCTTTTCCATTATGATGGAGACTAACGTAGATGAGTTTCAATTTTATGAATTTAACTTTAAAATTTCCTGTATTTTTCAGGTTGGACTGCCAAATGTTGGTAAGTCTACTCTTTTCAACACATTAACAAAGTTGGCGATACCAGCAGAGAACTTCCCTTTCTGTACAATTGAGCCTAATGAGGCACGAATTAATGTCCCTGATGAGAGATTTGATTGGCTTTGCCAATTGTACAAGCCAAAAAGTGAGGTTTGTGTTTGAATATTTCACTTCTCATTCAAGTTATTATGGTATATGTGTATAGAAAACTTACCTATCCAGCTATATCACAAATGTGATATCATATTACAAATGTTGCCCCGTAGAAAGCTTACCTGTTCAACTATATAAAGTTCTTCTTACATGTTACATTCAGGTTTCTGCTTTCCTGGAAATCCATGATATAGCTGGATTGGTTAAGGGTGCCCATGAAGGCCAGGGGCTGGGCAACAATTTCCTATCCCATATCCGTGCAGTTGATGGAATCTTTCATGTGCTGCGTAAGATGCCCATCCTCAATGCATCTCAATTTGAATGTTACTGTTTATCCATTACTTTTTTTTAGTCTACTTTCCAGGAATGAGTTTAATACTGATTGCAATGAGTTTGACTAAATATCTTGCTCAAATGCCTATTTTGAGCCTGCGCCTATGAAGTCCTTTGCCATTTTTATTTTTCTGAGGGAGTACAAACGTTTTAATTTATCTTTTGCATCCCAAAACGTCGTCCTCTGTTAGCTCTCCTTGGCTCTGCCATGCTTCTGTGGCTTTGACCTTGTTTATAGTGATCTGAACTAATAAGAATTTTAAAAGCAAAGTGTGGGAAGGGGTTCCTATCTGCATCATAAAGATGAGAAAATTTCCATACTGTGTGTGAACGGAGCTTTCTTTTTTTCTACGTGATCAGTGTTTTGTGGTCATTTTGAGAAAATGTTTGGAGATTCCGATTTCATACCTTGCTCCTCTTGGCATGGTTTTATGTCGTATGTTGTCTTATAAGTACTTTCTTGGTATATTTGTGTAACTTCTTACCTTTACCTATATTCATGTGCTTTAGGTGCATTTGAAGATCCAGATATTATTCATGTAGATGACTCTGTGGATCCTGTAAGAGACTTAGAGGTTATTACTGCTGAGTTACGACTAAAGGTATGTTCTTTGAGGTTGTAGTGAGGACAAGTTTTGCTTTGAGTCATTAGACCTTTCATGAGAAACTTTGTAGTTTCTAACATATCTGGCACTACTGCAGTCAGTAGGTGTTGTTTTTCCTATTCTTTTATTTGTTTTATAATGGTATTAAGATGCTAGGTTGTATGTGGTGTCCTCTCAAAATTTTTCTGGGGATAAAAGAACTTAATTTGACATGATCAAGTATCGTTTTTGTTGGGACATTCAACCACCCAGTGTGCTCTTATTTCTCTCCATATTTAGCATAATTATCTTCCTTTATAGCATAGCAGCACTTTTGTATGATGAGTGATGACTCATTGCCTGAACTGGGGAAATTATGAAATTTGGCTTCACAGTACGCGGGAGCTGACTCAATATAGACTTTTAAGAACCAGACAGTTTGGTTATTGAATGTTTTATGCTGTAATGATTAGCATCCTCTCTTCTGTTTTTACTTTAGCAAGTATCTGTAGACTATTTGTTTCACTTCTTCAGTCCTGCCTTTGATTCTCTGCACACATCACTTACTTAGATACAAATGCAAACATTGGATTTTATCTAGAAGATGAATGTTACATAGTCCATGTGAGGAGATGTCTTAAATATTATTTTTCATGAATGCAATGTAGGATATTGAATTTGTGGACAGAAGAATAGAAGATGTCGAAAAGAGCATGAAGAGAAGCAACGACAAGCAGTTGAAAATAGAGCATGAGCTGTGTGGCAAGGTTTGTCTTGGCGTTCAAAATAATTTTTTAGCTTGTCTGCAAATTTATTGGCACATATCACTTGCCAGATGCGTGTGAAATTTTTCTCTAATACCTTAGTTGATGCCTCTCTGAATATGTGTTTAGATTTCTTCATGATTTTATAAACTTCTCGCTGATAACCATTTGTATCCCTTCCAGTTTAAATGTGAACCCCATGGTAACATCATTTTAAAGATTTGATGGAATAAATTTTAACTGCTGTTGATCCATGCTGGTTCATGGTCTGCAGGTCAAGGCATGGCTTGAAGATGGGAAAGATATCCGCTTAGGAGACTGGAAGGCTGCTGATATCGAGATTCTGAATACCTTCCAGTTGCTTACTGCCAAACCTGTTGTTTATTTGGTATTATTCGTATCTATTTCCACCTTTTCTCTTTGATCAAATTCTTTAATTGTTAAAGATATTGCTGTAGATTCCATATTTAAGTAGCTATGCTGCTCAGCTATCCATCTAACTTCTAGAGTTTCATATTTATCTCCCCACTTTTTCAATGTATTAATTTGGGTTATAAGTTTAGTTGGCTCCTTTATTGCCTTTAGGTGTTAGCAATATGTAAATTGTTTTCTTTTTGTCATATCCAGTTGACGAATATCCCTATATTAACTTATGTGTGTCAACAGGTGAACATGAATCAGAAAGACTATCAGAGAAAAAAGAACAAGTTTTTGCCCAAGATTCATGCTTGGTAAGTCTGATGTTTTCTGCACTTTTACCATCTTGTGTTTTTTGAGCATATATTTTTTCCCAACAGGTAATGTTTTTGCATGAGCATTTATAACTGCTACCTTTGTTTTTTGTTGATGAGTGTGAATACAAACTTACTTCATTAATGTCATTGCAATGGTATCTCAACAAAATGCATCCGCAAAGCCAGTGTTTCTTTCTATACTTGAGATTGGATTCATGATCTCAAGTTTTGCTCTAAATGGAATGAAATGATGGAGCACTATCATCTTTGTTAATTTGTCCAAAGAGCTTCTGATAGTACTGACACTTTTTGGCTTGTACATGTTTATTACTTAATTGATTGGACATCAATCATAATTATTATCCTTTTTAGGGTGCAGGAACATGGGGGTGAAACAATTATTCCTTTCAGCTGTGCCTTGGAGAGAAATCTTGCTGATATGCCACCAGATGAGGCAGCTAAGTATTGTGAGGAGAATCAAGTGCAAAGGTTAGTAAAAGATTTAAGAGAGGCTTGTGGTTCTCCATCCTTTCTCATTTGAAATATGAGTAGTAATTCATAGTTTTCCATATCTGTTTTTTATAGTCTGTCATAACAAATTGAGAGAATCTAGTCTTTACTTCTATAGATGTGTGCGGGTATAACTTCTTGAAAGTTGTTTACTCAGCCTTGTCATAAGTTGTAGTGGTGGCATGAAAATTCCTGAATTTGAAGCTGTATTTTTTAATATTTCCTGACTATTAATTTTGTTCTTTAGACATATGCAAACTGAATGTCAAGCAATTTTTTTTTCTTGGTTTCAGAATGAATTTTAACCCCCCTTTCTATTATTACAAGCCCGATCAGACAAGTTATTTTACTTTGAATCAGCTCTTTTCCACAACTTCTCTCTATCGCACACAATGATTTTACATGTGTGCTGAGATTGTTGTGGGACTTGTACAAAAATAACTTTGCCAGATTTGTTATGAAGTTAACCAAATTGAACTTTCATGCAGTGCCCTTCCTAAGATCATAAAGACTGGATTCTCAGCAATTAATCTGATATACTTCTTCACTGCTGGTCCTGATGAGGTACTTCAGTTATTTATTCTTAGCAAGTCTTATGGAGCATGGTAGAAGAGCATAACTGTGGTCTTTGTAGGATGAATCTCTCACTGTGATAAACTAAAATGTCAATACAGTTATTGTCTTTATTGACTTTCTACTTTGAGTAAGATGTGTGGTCGACAAGACTCTACACATGAGGGCTTATGTGCAACCCACATTGAGGGACCGCCAGCATTCATCTTTGGGGGTGAACTGGCTACCCCTGAAATTTTACTTAATACATGGATGAATTATTAGTTTCAATTGTCCATTCCCTGCTCCTTATGCAAATCTTGTTGATTTTGCTTGTTTGCTTGATATCCTTTATGGAAATTTTCTAAGTGGAGTTGTCAATTTGCATGAGATTATAGCTCCGGTGATTTGCCATCTTTGTCATTTTTAATGCTAATGTTTATTATTCGTTTTCATGGCATTTATGAAATTCCCGACTGATGTCCAAATGATTTGCTATTACAGGTAAAGTGTTGGCAAATCAGACGGCAGACAAAGGCCCCTCAAGCTGCTGGAGCTATCCATACGGATTTTGAGAAAGGGTTCATATGTGCCGAGGTTGTCTTTATTTCATGCTCAGATAATTTTAATGCCTTAAGATCTTTTGGAATCCTTTTATGTTAGAGTCCCTGAAGTTTGATCTGTACATTTTCTTCTGATCAAACATAGGTCATGAAATTTGAAGATCTGAAGGAGCTTGGTAGTGAGTCAGCTGTGAAGGTACATACTTTCATTAGTAGAATTGTTTGACTGCAGGTCTTTTCATTCAACTCAAGGATCCAAAACCAGGTCCTCAAGAATTTGACTTGAGTGTGCAAGGGTTGATTAGCCCTCCTCCTGATATATTTGCTATGTTAGTTCAAGAAGAGATTATATATTGTTAAGACTGGATGTGGATTGATGAATTCACTTGTTCATTTGCATTTCAGTTTTGCTAGAATTCTACGATGCTTCTGCACTTCTGTTTAAAAATGAAAAGAAATAGAATAAACATATATTTTTCTTTTGGGCATTTGATGCAGGCTGCTGGGAAGTATAAACAGGAGGGAAAGACCTATGTTGTTCAAGATGGAGACATTATATTCTTCAAGTTTAACGTGTCCGGCGGGGGGAAGAAGTGAGATACACCGAGTCAGCAGCTAATTTATTGAAGCTGAGTTTTGATTGGAATGTAATCATAAATTTTAAGTTTTGCATGCCTTTGATTGCTGGTATAAAAATGTCTGTAACCTGTCTTTATAGTTCTGTAGAACTTGCTCTTTCAGCAGATACTAGTGATATATTTTAGGATGACGAGCATACATCTAAGATTGCTTATCCATGCAGGTTCTTGTTTCTTCGAATTTTTTTTATTGCACCATTTCTCATAAGTTTGCTACTTTTACCAATTCCTTCCTCGTACGTTTGCCATTTTCACCAATTCTGAGTTGTCCTCGTTCTTCTCTTACAACTAGCATTACGATTGAGCAATATCTTTTAATTTTTTTTATAAAGATTCATAATTGTAAGTGGGGACATGAGTTAGTTGGGTCTTGAATGAAATAGTGCTGCATCTTGGTGACATTGATTTGGGGATGAAATCTTGTGTTGGATCATCATATTGCCTACCATCTTTTTGCAATGTGGGATGGATGAATATGGTGGTGTCTAACGATCCATTTGCCAAGATTCAACATTTTCATCCATGGCTGCTTAGTACTTACTCGTCATTGTTTTATGTAAAAGGAATTTTATGTGACAGTTGGAATTCTCTCTTTTCTTAATGTTCTTATGCTTTCCGTGAAGTCAAGCCCTCCATTCATCATTCCAAATCATTTTGAAGTAAAAATAAAAAGAAAGAGGGTCGTTAAATCACAGGCGTATTGATGTGAACATTAAATTCCACTTATCCAACACCCCACCTAAAATAAAATAAAGCTGGAAAATAAGTTCCTTTTGAGTATATCGTGATCCAATTAGACAAGAAAATATGGATGATTGATCACAAGTATGATTTGTTTGTATATGTTGACCAAACTCTTATTGTTGCTTCATTTTTTAAGTTGTTTATGGAATGTACTATTAAAAAATAAAATTAAGAGCCCTGTTAGTTAAAAGTACATGTAAATATTAGTCTGTACACCTATTATGCTCATATTTTTTAATATAGAGTTTTTGTTTAGTAACAACAATAACGACATTTAGTGAAATTCTCATTAAGAAGCAGGATTTGAGAAAGTTCAATAATACTTAGCCTTATTTTATTTCTATTTGCATTATACTTCTGATTAACACAATAATTTGCAGACTCTATATGAGTAATCAGAAAAGCAAATGAACACAATTTGAGAGATTTAGACTAATATAAACGACCAGAAGACATGATATGGGATTTGTAGCGGCATGGGACCATGTCCATGGGCAGTTGAGATAAAGTTTTTGTGATCAATTGTGGTCCTCTTGATCTACTTACTACCATGTTGCTCAAGCTGACCTACATTGGTCACTGAGCATGATGGGGAGACACATTTCGGCGCAAGTGTCATATATCCATTGGATGAAGTACAAAAATTGGTGGGTCTCAACACAGCCTAGAGTAACACCTCCACCTACTTCACCTCCTGTTTGCTGCCATCGTTGTGCTTGGCGTTTGCAATGCATCACTGAAGTTGCGTAAGATTATATTATGTGGTCAAAGGAGCAGAAGTGGGTTCCCCTTATTACGTGTCACTCAAATAAGCATTTGGATTTTGGAGTTAACCCAAAAACGAGAAAGGAATAGAGGGAGCTTCCATGTCTTTTGGTTTTGGCGGGTAATTTCCTGATTTATTTTGTTAAAAAAGTGACTATACCCAGAAGGGTTTCACGTTTTCCGACATCTTTTGTTCATATACTGACGCTAAAACCCCCCGAAAGAACAAAAGATCAGACCTTTTAAAAATGCTTTTAACCATTGAACCGTTCGGTGACCACCACATGCCGACAAGGTGGTTTGGTTGTTTCATCGCTTAAATAAGCATTAAAAACAGTGTTGGGGAGTTTTCCGTGCTGCTTAACTGTTTAATCACTTATTTGTGCAGTCACAAATGGTTTTTATTGCCAAAATATTGCTGGGTCCCTTCTGTCTTTATTACAAGTTCGCTCTGGAGTTGTAATATGTTGCCCCGTTCACTGTTCTTGGTGCGGTTCTGTGCTGCCGTACTTGGTTATGTAATATACTTGCCTTTAAGCAGGCTAAAACCAATCTTTACTTTCTAGTGAATGTTCCAGCACACTCGAGGGGAAAAGTTCTCGTCTTATCATTCTTTCTTATTCACTTTTTTTCTTGGCTTGTTTCACTTTATTGTTGACTCTTCCCAGTTTGGCTTTAAAGTTCTAACCTTTCTGGATGAGAGAGGTAATATGAACCTGCATTGTTGATGAAAGTTGAGATCTTGATGGAAAATGCTACAGGTTTTTCCGCTTGAATATTTCGATGGGATTGGATAGTTCTGTAGTTCATGTCTGCCGATTAATGCGTTGGAACAGCTAAGAAAAAACAAGTTTCTTTTGCTGAATCCAAGTCTTTGTCGCTGGAAGCAGAATCAATCCCCTTAAAGCCCCGCTTCTCTAAACTCTGGTCTATTGTCAAGAAAGAGGGCTAAAATGCGAAGCTCAGTTTGAGGTTTTCAGTAAAGGGTGATTTTAGTTCTAAGTTTAGAGCGCTGGAGGGTGATATAATTTTCTAGTTGACGATAAAGGTCTTCCCTGAACTGTTCTTTTAGTTTCTAAAAGGTTGGACCTTACTGCAGATTCCAGTTTCCAGTTGTTCTATGCTTCTCAATTTTATTCAAGAGGCCAGTGTTGTTTCTGTCCTTTTGAGCATTTCATGATTCTGAAATTTATTTTAATCTGCTGAATAGAGAAGCTCCTCTAAAATTTTCACTGATACTTTACTTTAGACCTAACTGGAGCATTGGTAGGAGGAATATGAAACTCTTCAGGCTTTTCGTGTTATCCTTATTTTGCTTCTCAGCGGTTGGGCAGCTTCCTTCACAAGACATTTTGGCATTACTTGAGTTTAAGAAAAGTATCAAGTATGATCCTACTGGTTATGTACTTGAATCATGGAATGAGGAGTCCATTGATTTCAATGGTTGTCCTGCCTCTTGGAATGGCATAGTCTGCAACGGTGGAAATGTTGCTGGTGTTGTCCTGAATAACTTAGGCCTCTCTGCTGATGTAGATGTGAGTGTGTTCACAAACCTTACGAAACTTGTCAAACTCTCAATGTCTAACAACTCTATATCAGGAAAAATTCCTGAAAATGTCGGTAACTTCAGAAGGCTTGAATTCTTGGACTTGTCTGATAATCTCTTTTCTTCGGTAATACCAGTAGGGATTGGTAGACTACAGAGTCTAAGGAACCTTTCATTAGCTGGGAACAAATTCTCTGGCTCAATTCCTGACACAATTTTAGAGCTTGCATCAGTTGAATCCCTGGACTTTAGCCGCAATTCCTTTTCTGGGCCTCTGCCAGCGTCGTGGACAAGGCTGAATAGTTTGTTGTATCTGAATCTATCTGTAAATGGATTCACTAAAAATATTCCTCGGGGCTTTGAGCTGCTTTTAGGGCTTCAGGTGCTTGACTTGCATGGAAATATGTTTGATGGGAACCTAGATGGGGATTTTTTTCTTCTGACTAATGCTAGTCATATTGACTTGAGTTCAAATATGCTTGCAAGCTCTAGTTCGCAGATGATATTGCCTGGTCTTTCTGATAGTGTCAAGGTCCTAAATCTTAGTCACAACCATCTTGCTGGATCCCTTATAGGTGGAGGTGACCTTGGCTTGTTTGCAAACTTGAAAGTGTTGGATTTGAGCTATAACCAGTTATCTGGAGAATTGCCAGGATTTAATTTTGCTTATGAGCTGGAGGTCCTTAGATTGAGTAACAACAGGTTCTCAGGGTTTATTCCCAATGACCTATTGAAAGGAGATTCTCTTCCTTTGACTGAGCTCGACTTGAGTGCTAATAATCTCTCAGGTAGTGGTTCAATTTTTGCTTTAGCTATTATTTCTCTACGTGGTATCCTAGTTGTTTTGAATTTATTCTCATTTAGCAGCATAAATTAGTTCTGTAACTTGGTTTAGCATGTCACTTAATGCCATAGTATTCTCTTTCAGGGCCTGTAAGTATGGTCATGTCAACAACTCTACGTCTCCTCAACCTGTCTTCAAATGCACTCATGGATGGACTTCCCTTGCTGACTGGAAGCTGTGTTGTGCTTGATCTATCAAACAATCAATTTAAAGGAAATATAACCAAAATTTCCAAGTGGGAAAATATTGAATATCTTGATCTCAGCCAAAACCACCTGACGGGGCCAATACCTGAAGTAACCTTCCAACTTCTGCGTCTAAATTATCTTAATCTCTCCCACAATTCTCTCAATAGCTTTCTCCCTAAAGTTATTACACGATCTTCAAAGCTTAGAGTCCTAGATGTCAGTTCCAATCAAATAGCTGGTCCTCTACTGGCAGATTTGTTAACTTTACCTACCTTGGAAGAACTCTACCTTGGGAGTAATTTACTTCGAGGTTCTATTGAATTTTCTCCTCCTTCAAGCAATAAATCCAACCTTCAAATTCTTGATCTTTCCCGTAATCAACTAAGTAGCTATTTCCCTGATGAATTTGGATCATTACCTGGACTTCAAATGCTAAATCTTGAAGGCAATAATATATCTGGTTCCCTTCCAACTTCCATGGCTGACATGAGCGCAATAACCTTTTTAGATTTATCCCAAAATCATTTCACAGGCCCATTACCATTCAATTTGTCTAACACCCTTACAAACTTTAATGTTTCTTATAATGATCTCTCTGGAATCGTACCAGAAAATTTGAGAAGGTTCCCTAACACTTCTTTCTACCCTGGAAACAGTAGACTAAGTCTCCTCAGTGGTCCTGCTGGAGATAGCAATTCTCCAGCTGAAAAGCCTAGGAGGAAACCAATCAATACTGTTGTCAAGGTGGTAATCATAATTTCTTGTGTGATTGCAGTGTTTGTTCTTATAATGCTTGCTATCTTCATGCACTACATTCTCTTATCAAAGAGACCCTCTTCTGATCCTGTGACAAGTAAAGCTATCAACAGGCACACTCCCACAAATCCATCCAGTGTGAGTAGAACAAGTGGAGGTGCCTTGATTGTTTCAACTGAGGATCTTGTAGCGTCACGAAAAGGATCATCATCTGAGATTATCAGTCCTGATAAGAAAATGGCTGCAGTAAGTGGCTTCTCACCATCAAAGCATAGCCATTTATCTTGGTCGCCAGAGTCTCAGGATTCATTTGCTGCTGAAACCCTTGCGAAACTTGATGTGGGTTCACCAGACCAATTGGTGGGAGAGCTGCATTTTCTTGATGATACAATAACATTGACACCCGAGGAGCTGTCAAGGGCCCCAGCTGTAGTACTAGGGAGGAGCAGTCATGGAACTTCTTATAGGGCAACACTGGATAATGGAATCTTCATGACTGTGAAATGGTTGAAGGAAGGGGTGGCCAAACAGAAAAAAGAGTTTTCTAAGGAGGCTAAAAAGTTTGCAAATATCAGGCATCCAAATGTGGTGGCATTGAGAGGATATTACTGGGGGCCAACACAGCATGAGAATCTCATTCTTTCAGACTATATTTCACCTGGAAGTCTTGCAAGCTTTCTGTATGGTAAGTTCTTGACATTTTTAAAGTTTTGGATTCATTAGATACTTGTAAATACTCCGCATTAATATGTAGACAACCAAATACGAAGAGAGAGAAATTAAAGATAAAATTACTTTGGAGTTATCTGCTTACATACAGAGGCCTGACCACTAAAATTTATGCCAAAGAGTACATGTTAGCGGCCAACACCGCAGGCCATTCTTTATACACATCAAAATTTCTGGCTGTATCTGAGTTATCTGCCGATACATGACCAATGCCAAAGCTCATTCTGGAAATAACTGGTTTTGTATTGTCAGAGTATCCGTTATCCAAAGTGCTTGAGCTAAAGTTACACTCTGCTGTATGCATTTCAGTTAACTTCGTCAGGTGATGCATAATGATGAAGTGATTTTAGTGCTTTTTGGTTTAAATTGATTAGCTAATTTGGTTTAATGCAAGGTTTTCTAAATTTTTTGAGTTGATTAATGTTTAACTAACACCAATCAGAGAGGTGAAGGACACCATTTTATGCTATTGATTTTAAGATTGATCTGTTTCATTGAGTGGAGTCCCATGACAACCTTTCTTACTGCATTTCCACATTTGATGTGCCCCTGGGCCATCATCTTTTGTTTACGCATTCATGGCTAATGGGATCATCAGAATATGCAACCTAGGAATTATTCAACTTCACTTCTTGCAATCACAATTTTCAGATCGACCGGGGAGAAAAGGGCCGCCATTAACCTGGCCTCAGAGGCTGAAAATAGCTGTTGACATAGCACGTGGCCTGAACTATCTACATTTTGACCGTGCTGTTCCACATGGTAATATCAAAACAACAAATGTGTTGCTGGATGGGCCTGAACTCAACGCACGAGTTGCAGACTACTGCCTCCATCGACTTATGACTCAGGCTAGCACCATAGAACAGATACTTGATGCTGGGGTCTTAGGCTATCGCGCACCAGAATTGGCTGCTTCCAAGAAACCACTTCCATCATTCAAGTCGGATGTTTATGCCTTTGGAGTGCTGCTGCTGGAACTTATAACTGGCAGATGTGCCGGTGATGTGGTTTCTGTACAACACGGCCGAGTTGACTTGACGGATTGGGTCCGGCTGAGGGTGACAGAAGGCTGTGGTTCAGAGTGCTTTGATCCTGCATTAAAACCTGAAATGGGCACTCCGGTGGTTGAGAAAGGAATGAAGGACGTCCTTGGAATAGCTCTAAAATGTGTAAGGTCTGTGTCTGAGAGGCCAGGCATTAAGACCATATATGAAGATCTTTCTTCCATATAGAATCTGTTTCTGTGGAAGTTTTGTGGGGTTTTAATATCTCATTGGCCCCGTTTATGTCATTTTCTTTTTTCGTGAAGGGATTATGGTTAGCATTCTTAGCTGATTTTACGAAACACTGTTAATGAGGAAGGATCACATCTGCAAGAATGGATAAAACTGTTCAAATGATATGTTTAGTCTCTGGGGAAAGCGATGATTTACTATATTGTTCTCAGAACCAGTTCAGTTCTTTTAAAAAAGAAAAGTCAACTTAATCATCATGTTGTTAACGATATTGCCATAGCACAGCAATCTTTAAAATCGCACCACTTTTATATAATACGATACAACAATATGACAAAAATAGTAAAGTTTGTGCATTTTATCATCATATATATTTAGATTTATTCATTTAATTGTAAAGAAAAATAGCAAGTTGTTCTTTTTATGATAACTTGAGTAACATTTATTTACTAAACTGCACAAGATACGTTAAAAAGATTAGGTGAGAAAATCATGATCGGGATAGTGGATCGAAAGTAATGGAGTTTGAGTATGAGTCTTTCCTCGAAATAGAATGACATTCCTTTTTTTCTTTTTTTTTTAATTAAAGGGTGTTTAGTTGATGAGTTTAGGAAGTGGTTAATTGGTAAGGAATAAAAAGTGAGTAGTTGATTGTTAATTATCATTATAAGGGTAATAGTTTGATATTCTGTTTTTTGAGAATCCTCCATATCTTTCATTTAATATAGGAATGAAATTTATTTTTTAATAGTGGTTCTTTTTAAAAAATATTTTTAATACTAATTAATTAAATACAATTAATTAATTAAAATATAATTAATTACAATATAATATATTTTTATTTTTAAATATTTTTTATAAACTAATCATTATCAATGATAACGGTAATCATTTCTTCCTCTTAATTAACAATTGTAATATAATGATAATATTCATTCTTATTCTTTACTATATTTATTCTCATTTTTATCATCATTCT
>JANIPM010000003.1:56972529-56982822 GCA_027478405.1 Erythroxylum cassinoides
CTTATACAATTATCACAATGAGAATTACATAGACATACAAGTAATATTCCAAATAAATTTCTCATATTGGGTCTGTTCAGTGAACTTGTTCTTTAAGAAGCACCGACATGTTTGTTTAAGTATCTGTATAAGATTGACTACTTCCTTTATAAGAAAAAAAAGATAAAACATATGCTAGTCTTTTTATGTTTTATTAATATCCAAGAACAATGACTAAGAATATTTAGGAATAATATATAATTGCAAATGAATCTCATAATTATAATCTCATTATAATTTTATTTGCAATGTACAATTATTATATGGACTTTATCATATACATCTAAACATGTACAAGATAAAGAATGCCTTTAAATAATGTCACTAAACTACAACCAAAGCGATTGGCTGTAGGGCATAAACCAACATTATTCATGAATAAATTGGTAATAGTTAATATCAATCTCTAACCATCTATCTCTTTTTAATTTCTAGTTAACTAGAACAAGTTCTTTAACTAATTATGTTATTAATAGTTAACTCTAAATAAGTTATAATGGTATACTTAAAAATATTTTAAGAAAGAGAGAGACCATCAATTTTAATTGGTAAATCACAAACTAAATTTATTTGAATTAGATTATATATTTTCATAATATAAATTTAAAACTTGCCCTTATTTATATATGTCATTTACCATAAATATTTTATTCAAATATGATATTCTAATTGGAAAGTAACCTTAATGAATACATCTTTTCAAGATTCAATACTTACTCATAATTTTAGAGAATTTAATCGAGTATGAATTTGATATAATCTATCAACATCTTTTTAATTGAAATCTTTTGTTAACTGTTATTTTTACCAGTTCTTGATAAAGCTTACCTATATTTAATTTATTGAAATTTGATATCACCATATTTTACTTTTAAATTTTCTTGTGACTTTGTCAACTGATATTTAAACCTTCAATTCTAAACTTATATTAATTACAATCTTCAATTTGTATCCTTTAATATAAAAATCAAGAACATTTTAACAATTAAAATTAATTTTAAAAGTTATATAAACATTATGCATTCTATCACATTTTGCTTTTAGTTCTCCATCTTTTTGATCTGTTAATTTGCTAGAATCACCGATTTATTTTTGTTTGACATTTTATTCTAATTGCATTATTTTTGCTTTCATTAGCATTCCCTCAACTATTTCAATTTACATATTGTTTTGTATTTATTTATAATCACTCTTTGGTCCGTCGAGAAATCCCAAATCTAACCTAACAAATGAACTTAGGTTTTTGAAGTCTGTCAAACTTCAAACGGGTTCAAGTTTGGGCCTCAAGTTTGCTTATCTACGACACAATAAGCTTGAACTCGAACTCGAACTTGAACTTAAACTTATAAAAAAATTTTGACTTCGGACTCAACTTCATTAGTATAAAAGGCAACAAACCAGATTGAGCCAAGTTTTTATTAGCTCAACTCCTCGAGGACACGATTTATATGCGACAAACTAGATGCGACCTAAACCTAGCCTATAATCTGTTTAGGTTTGCCGAAAATAATGTTTTTTTGAAAAATATTCCTAAGATGTTGTTTTGCAATGAGAGTTGTGCAGCATTTGTCTTTTGAACTAGAACTCGAATAATCCGACTTAAAGTCTGACCCATTAACTTTGGACCAAGCTGAATTATACCAAACCATAATCTTTTTCCCATTCGACCATGCCTACTTATGGGCAGTGTCTTTAGCGCTAAGAAGACACAAGCCTACTCTTTACTAGTAAGAGGGCTTCATTGTATCTTCAGATCAATTTGGGAAAATAAATTTTTACTGATATGATAAAATTTTAAAATTTCAAAAATGAAAATTTATTTAGAGTCTTAAATAAACTATGAGGATTAGTATAGGCATTATAACAAAAAAAGGAAAAACCAAACTCAAACTTGGAGTTGACAAAATGAAACACTAGTCATAAGAAACAATGGCGAGTCTGAAAGAAAACTTAATTTGAACAACTGTTCAAAGTTTTAAATGAAAGATTTCCCAAAAACAATCAGATTAGCGACCAGCCCAGAAGGACCACCACACCCAGGCAGTTCGCTTATAGAGACCAATTATACGATGGGCTTCTTATTTTTACAACATGAAGGTTGGTAACTGCATACTGTAAATTGACTTGGGCTTAATTGGCCCATGTATGATTCTCCCGAAATAATAATTTCAGTAGAGGTTACACATTATAATATTTTAAAATTATAATAGTGATTCATTTGCAAAAAAGAACACTATTCTTGACAAATTCTGCTTCTTTCCGATAGTGGGAATTCATTTAAGTGATGGAGTCAGCAATCTTGCATAAAAAAGTTATGTAGTCGGGATCAGAAATCAAACGTGACCTTTGTTAAACTCAGCTTGTCTTGCTTCTGTTACATCGAGAAAACAAGTCAGCTTATGTGGTGGTTAGGATAAATTCTAAAAAGTGAGCTGTGGTTCAAACGGGAACTTTTAGAAGTGGTCACGTTCTAAAAGCTAAAGCCTATATACCCACTTCCTAATGTTGATAAATATCAAAAGCTCTTAAACCAAGTTTCATCCCCTTTACATTTTCTAAGTACCAAAAGACAAATCTTCTAATGTTGAGTCATTAAAACATTCCTCACAATAATTTGTAATAAGTAGTATCCCTTTGCAATTCGTGACGTAGGCAGGCATCAAGAATAGTGCAAAGCACATAAGTGACACTTATCAATGTTAATATTTCTCCCTTTCTATTGAAAAATCAAACAATATGGATCGTGAAATCATTATCCTTTTAGTGGAGAATGCCAAAATTGATGAATTGGTCTTCGTCCCAACTGTTTATGCCAAATAGCGCACATTGGCAACCATCCGAGTTTGAGAAAGACACAGCCCACTTTCTGCGGACAAAAATGTCGAAGCTTTTACATTATTATCCTCACCTTTGATTTTAACCTTATAATAGATGTTATAAGACGGTATTTATTCCTCCATTCTCCTCTTCCTATTAGCTTTCTGGTAGGTTGATGGCCCTCTTCCTCTCTAATTGTTACTGAATTTGGAGACATAAGATGGAGAATTTTAGCCGATCGATACTAACATTAAAAAGTTGATGAGAACTTTTGGTGTCAAATTCCTGGAATTTGTCATTTTCAACCCGTTAAAAGAAGCAAAAATAATGTAAAATTAGCCTACCCATGAGACGTCATAAAAAGTATATATATATTATTAGCACACTCGAGAGTTATGGTAAAAAATCCCTTTTTAGCTCTTTCAAATATTAATTTGATATAGAAAAGGAGCCGAGAAGGTGGGTATTTGCAAATTGCAATTATGTGTTTAGTTAACTGACTATGTTGGAGGAATTCTTCATTGCCATGTCCTCGGCTTCAAGGAAAAAAGAGAACCTGAAGAAGAGTTTCAAAGAAGCAATACGAGTTTGATGAAAAGACAGATTTTTTTTGTTTGGTTGCTCACGAAGTATTTTAGGAGGGTTTTAATTATGGAAAGATATCTTTAAACTATTTAATTAAAGGACTACATACATAAAGACAGTTTAAACCCACGATTTTACTTAAATTAAAAAAATCTCTTATCAACTCATCTCCTCCTTTAAATTAAAACTCACTAATTCCTTGAAATTAAAGACAGATTTTTTATAAAGTTAAAGTGGAAGAATTTGACTGTAGAGATGTTTTTAATTGGAAAGAGTGGTGAATAAATTATGAGAAAGATCTTAGAAGATGGTCTACTTTAAATGTTGGCCCTTGAGAATGGAACTCCATTGAATGCCAACATTGCAGATTATTAGAAAAATGTTTTATTGGGAATTCGATGGCCTCTACACTGCAGGCACTAACAGGAAAAGTGAAGTTTCTTTCAAGTCAGCTAGTAACTCTATGATAGTACATCCTTTTTTACAGCGTAATCATGAACTAAACATAAGATACATATACATATATATATATATAGGCACTGACAGCCGAAGTGAAGTTTTACCTTGAAGTTAGCTAATAACTCTATGATAGTACATCGTTTTTTACAGCGTAAGCATAAACTAAACATAAGATATATAAACTATTCAAACGAGGTCCAGGTCCAGCCGTCCAGTACCAGGATGGAGACTGCCACATTAATTTGAGGAAGACATGTGAAGAAGTTGACGTGACTCTCACTCTTGAGCGGTTTTCACATGACTTCCATCAAATATAATGTTATATTGGCTTTAAATTAAGCTTTCTAGTACTAACTAATTAGATTGGTTTTAAATTTTAAATTTTGACAATAAAAATAATATTATCATAATTATAATTATAAATTAAAAAGATAAATGATTTTGTCATCTTAATTATATTTATAAATTAATTAATTTACAATATCCAGTTTATTTTTAATTTTATAAAATTTTATAAAATATATTAAAATGAAAAATTCATGTATATAAACCTATAAATCTAAATCTTATTGTCATACATCATATTTAAAAAATAAAGCTTTTAAAAATTTATAGGCTATAAAAATGACATTCTCCGCATGTTAAACACAAAAAAGTTAAAATCCATAACTGCTGTTTTGTAGCTTATGCTTAATTCTCTGATGCTTTTCTTCATTCTTCCTTTTCTGTGTGTCTTAAATTATTTATTTCTCTCAATTTAATGACTTTTGCTCCAACTAAATGTCACAAATGCTCTTCTTCCTATTCTGCATGTCACAAATGCTCAACCTTGTTTGCTTTACTTGTGACAAGCAACAATAGTAGGATGGAGAGTGGAACAACGACGGTAATGGAGAAGTAGAACTAGAACCAGAGGAAGGGACGATAGTAGACATTTGCCAGAGAGGAGAACTGAGAGAAAGCGACTGAGCAAGAGACGGTGAGAGAGTAGCAACGTCGGGTGGGGGAGGGGAGTGTTGTTTAAGATTATTTTTTTTTGCAAATCAGTCCCTGCTTTTTTAAAAATTTCCAGTATCAACTAGTATATAGCCTCAATACCAAGCGAAACAAGCTATATAGAACGATATCAACAATCGGTACTAGAACAATTTCTTTTGTACCATTTTTTTGGTCGATAATTACCGGACGGTACGGTACTAAAGTCGTTACACTACTCCTATCCCTTCATTAATCTCCAGCAGAAGTAGCATTTATGCAACCTACAATACTCGATTCCTACTCACACTAGCACTAGTAGACGTCTATTACAATGTCTTCAAACTAGAGGAAACTTTGGCCAATGCTCAAACCAATTTGGGTCTTCTCCCTCATTCACCTTGGTTGAATCATGCAACTCTTTTCAAAGGTAGGGCTTAGATGGTACCTCATCCTTTTTTAACCAACAATATACAACCCAAAGTCCACAATCCCAGCCTTTAAACTTGCCATATAATATCAACCTAACCCAATACTCCACCTACAGTCTATCTTCTCCTTTTAATTCACAGGCCAGTTCTAATCAACACCCTCCAAAATGTTAAATTTGTAAAAAAAAGATCATAATGATTTTATCTATCATTTCAAGTATATGTAATCCTAAAATAATCCCTCCCTCATAATCCAACATCAATTTAACCTGTCTTTTTCGCATTAAATATTCAACCCACTACAATCTCATCCACCTATGATTCTGACTTAATCACAAAATGGCATTTAGATACAATATCTTCCTCTCACGTAATATGTAACATCCACATACTCCCTGGGAGGATATGCAAGAGTCACAAAAAGTAGAATTGAAACAATACAAATCATACCAATCATTCATTACATGCATTTCCAGAAACTCGAAGAACGTACATTACATTTCATTAAAAGTTGTTTTTAAATAGAACACATCAAACATATTGTATTTATCCAAATATATGTCATAAATTCAAAAGCCAATCTGTTTCAAGGTTATTACATACCATTAACATAAAAATACAACATATCTCATTACATTAAATATAACTAAAAAACAAACTCAAATATACATCTTTCAAAACAAAAGACATTCTTTTTGGCCAAAATAGAACACATCCTTCTTTGGCCATTATGGCTGTCCCAGCCTTTAGTCTTCTTATTTGAACTTACACGGAGTCAAAATTATCGTGCTAAGCATACAACTTAGTAGGAAATAACTAAACATAATGCATAATGGCGACTGTTTCTAACAGTCGTCTAACATTCATATATACAGATTCAAATCATATCACAACAATCTTTAATTGTTCATAATGCAGAGTAATCCAAACATTACGTCTCAGAACAAAATATGATTCATCAATCAATATAGAACATTCTTGCATCAGAATAAAACTCATAAATATCATAACAGAATGTACACATATCAAAATTGAATATCAGAATAGGATATAATCCTTTCAGATTAAAATATGACTTATGTCAGAACAGAACTTGTTTTGTATCAAATCAGAGCTTATCTTTTATCCGAACAAAATTTGTTTTGTATCATAATATAATTTATTTATATCATGTATCATAATACAAAACAAGTTAGACTGCTAATTCTTTTTATAGAAGTGGGTAACGGGACTCAAACAGAAGATATCATGATTGATATCTAAAACAGAAGAGACTAATGTCTTTAAATCAAGGGACACTGTTGTGTGAAATATCAGGAGATACCAAAGTGTCAATATCAGAAGACACCAAAGTGTCAATATCAGGAGACATCTTTAAAAATTTCTTTTTTTTTGCAAATCAGTCCCTGCTTTTTTAAAAATTTTCGGTATCAACTAGTATATGACCCCAGTACTAAGCGAAACAAGCTATATAGAACGATACCAACAATCGGTACCAGAACACTTTCTTTTGTACCATTTTTTAGCCGATAATCACGTACCACCCGATATTAAACGATACGGTACTAAAGTCGTTACGCTACTCCTATCCCTTCATTAATCTCCATCAGAAGTAGCATTTATGCAACCTACAGTACTCGATTCCTAGCTCACAATAGCACTAGTGGACGTCTATTACAATGTCTTCGAACTAGAGGAAACTTTGGCCAATGCTCAAACTAATTTGGGTCTTCTCCCTCATTCACCTAGGTTGAATCATGCAACTCTTTTCAAAGGTCAAGCCTAGATGGTACCTCATCCTTTTTTAACCAATAATATACAACCCAAAGTCCACAATCCCAGCCTTTAAACTTGCCATATAATATCAACCTAACCCAATACTCCACCTACAATCTATCTTCTCCTTTTAATTCACAAGCCAATTCTAATCAACACCCTCCAAAATGTCAAATTTGTAAAAACAAAAAAGATCATAATGATTTTATCTATCATTTCAAGTATATGTAATCCTAAAATAATCCAATCACCCTCCCTCATAGTCCAACATCAATTTAACCTGTCTTTTTTGCATTAAATATTCAACCCACTACAACCTCATCCACTTATGATTCTGATTTAATCACAAAATGGCATTTAGATACAATATCTTCCTCCCACAGAATATGTAACACCCAGATACCTCCTGGGAGGATATGCAAGAGTCACACAAAATAGAATTGAGACAATACAAATCATACCAAACATTCATTAAAAACTCGAACAATATACATTACCTTTCATTAAAAGTTGTTTTTAAATGGAACACATCAAATATATTGTATTTATCCAAATACATGTCATAAATTCAAAAGCCAACCTGTTTCAAGGTTATTACATACCATTAACATAAAAATACAACATATCTCATTACATTAAATACAACTCAAAAACAAACTCAAATATACATCTTTCAAAACAAAAGACATTCTTTTTGACCAAAACAGGACACATCCTCCTTTGGCCACTATGGTTGTCCCAGCATTAAGTCTTCTTATTTGAACCTACACGGAGGCAAAACCATCATGCTAAGCATACAGCTTAGTAGGAAATAACTAAACATAATGCATAATGGCGACTGTTTCTAAGAGTCGTCTAACATTCATATATACAGATTCAAATTATATCACAACAATCTTTAATTGTTCATAATGCAGAGTAATCCAAACATTACGTCTCAGAACAAAATATGATTCATCAATCAATATAGAACATTCTTGCATCAGAATAAAACTCATAAATATCATAACAGAATGTACACATATCAAAATTGAATATCAGAATAGGATATAATCCTTTCAGATTAAAATATGACTTATGTCAGAACAGAACTTGTTTTGTATCAAATCAGAGCTTATCTTTTATCCGAACATAATTTGTTTTGTATCATAATATAATTTGCTTATATCAAGTATCAGAATACAAAAAAAGTTAGACTGCTAATTCTTTTAACAGAAGTGGGTAACGGGACTAAAACAGAAGATACCATGATTGATATCTGAAACAGAAGATACTAATATCTTTAAATCAAAGGACATTGTTATGTCAAATATCAGGAGACACCGAAGTGTCGATATCAGAAGACACCAAAGTGTCAATATTAGGAGACACCTTTAAGAATTTCTTTTTTTTTGCAAATCAGTCCCTGCTTTTTTTAAAATTTCTGGTATCAACTAGTATATGGCCCCAGTACCAAGCAAAACAAGCTATATATACTGCCATTTGTCTCTTATTTACTCATTCCAAATGTCAATACATTAGCTATGCCAAATGTCACTAAATGTATAAGCTTAGTCATCCAATTTTCATGTACCAATTTGTCTTGCCACTTGGCATTTTCCTTATTCAAATGTACATTTTAATACATCAATTTTCTAATGGTATCAATTAATTTCAAATCACTAAGTATAATCTGTTAAACCAACATTCACAACATATACAACCTACAATCATGTCACAATTTCACACTTATCACATATACTTTCTTGAATATATAACATTTCAACTATGGTATAATTTGGGGCCTTACATAATACCTAACACCCACCTTGTTGACTCGCACCAATAATATCAAGAATCTAACCAAGTAGTTGTTGGAAATAGTAATACTCTCTCTATCTCCTCTAAAGGCTCTTTAATCTTACCAACACATCCTAAACCCTTATATTTACATAAAATTCTAATTGTTCCTCATCTTACTGTAAATTTAATTTTTTCTACAATTTGTTAAATATAATTCTTGTTTGATTGAATGAACCCCTATGGGTATATTGTAAAGGATATTTCAATTAAGACTCTACTCCTTGATAGAAGCATCCACAATAATCTCTATCCCTTGAAGACTCATGTTCACTTAACCAATCCTATAACAATCACTGTTAATAAAGAATCTTCACACATTTGGCATCAAAGTCTCGATCATCCATGTAGTAAAGTTTTTAAAAATTATTTCAGTCACTTAAAGTGTCAAGTGTTGGTATTGATTGTACATTATGTTTGCTGGGAAAAAGTTTATTGCCTTCCTTTTACATCATCTACTAGAGTATGTACAAAGTTTTTGAACATATTCATTATGATATTTAAGGACACTCACGCTCTCTAATCACTATTTAGTTCACGTTATTTTATTTAACTAATCCCATAGCAATCATTGTTCATAAAGAATTTTCACACATTTGGCATCAATGTCTCGATCATCCATGTAGTAAAGTTTTTAAAAATTATTTCAGTCACTTAAAGTGTCTTATGTTAGTATCGACTGTACATTATGTTTGCATGGAAAAAGTTTGTTGCCTTCCTTTTACTTCATCTACTAAAGTATGTACAAAGTTTTTGAACATATTCATTATGATATTTAGGGACACTCACGCTCACTATTTGGTTCACATTATTTTATAATTTTTGTTGATACACTTGAATTTTTTCTTTGACTCATAAATCCCAAGACATTCTTAAATTTCAACTTTTTTAAACACTCACTATTAAAAATTTTCAACGTGATTGAGCCTTTGAAATTATTAAAGGATCACTTACTCATTTTATTAACGCTCAGGTTATTCTCTTTTGTACTTGATGTCCTCATATTCCAAAGCAAAATGGAGTTGATGAATGCAAAATTCATTACATTACGAAAATTAGACTAACACTTCTTCTTCGTAGCTCTTTTCCTAAACTCTTCTAGTTTGAAGCATTTTTTCACATTTGTTTATCTCATCAATCTCCTACCGTCTTCTGTCTTATACTACAAATCTCCCATAAACTTATATTTCATACAACTCCTAATCTTGATCATTTTCGTGTTTTTAGATGTACATGTTTTCCTTTTCCTAGTACCACTAGAACTAATAAACTTACATCAAAACATACTCCTTATGTATTTCTTGGGTATGCTCCCAATAATAAAGGATAATGTTGTTTCCATCTTTCTCCTAATAAAATTTATATTTCTTGT
>JANIPM010000003.1:57014226-57025394 GCA_027478405.1 Erythroxylum cassinoides
AAATTTTCATCTTATTTATTATATTCCGGTTTGATAGCGGTTCACTACCGGGTGAACCTCTAAACCTTAAACCTTTCCTTCGACCGGTTCGATGTCCGGTCCGGTTTTTAAAACATTGGAAAAGAACGAAACAAAGACCAAGAGAGAGAAAATACAATCTAAGAATATCTTTCAAAGATTATTGAAGATTATCTGTTCAGAAAGTATCAAAAATATGATATATCAAGGTACTCTTATGTTATTGTGAAAATTTATTAGATTCTAAGTTCCTGCAATTTATCATGTAAGAAAGAATTAAGACACTATCCAATTCCTTTCTTTCCATAGCATATAGATGGTAGTGACAAACGCAACTTTGAGGAGTGCAATGTTTTCTTTACCCGATTGCGAATGATTAATAACCATGTCAAAGTATTCTCCCATTCATAATGATGGTTCATCATCCCCACCATGTATTGGATCTTACTCCATAAGGATTTGGAATAATCACAAATGAAGAATAGATGGTTTCTACCTTCATTTGTATTTTTTTGGCAAAGGACACAACATATATCTGTCAGATTGAACTATCGGCGTTTTGTCCATAACCTGTTCATAATGGCCAGCCAGGTTCGTTGTGTTTTTCCATATCAGATTGTACCAAGGGATCTGTGTAGTATCGTTCTGAATATACGACGACAAGATTCATTAGTAAATGAACCTCTCGAGTTTGGTATCCAGCATATTGAATCGTCTAAGGTTTTATCCCCTAGTTAACGACAATGGTCCTGTAGAGAGGAATAATTGTTAATCAACTATATATTAACAAAATTCAAGTTCTTTTAGTAGCTTGGGCTACGATTTCGATGTCTACGTTTTGTCAAACAACTTAATTCCCAATAATTTATAAAAACCTTATAATTATGCAATAGAAATGTGGTCCTTAATACCTCCGATTGGCATTGTCATTTAGTGGATTGCTAATGCCGGCGACCAATAATATATATATGCCCCCGTGAAGCTAAATTGGAAGGACTGCTTTGAATTAGGTTAAGTGGAAGGTCGGAACCGGTCCTACTTGTAATAATTTCCAAAGAATCATTTTATGATTCTAGCTACCATCATATTAGCTCATTTTAAAATTATAATATAAAATTCAAATAAGTTGAATTAGTTGCTCAAAACTAATTAACAAAAGGATTACGATCACATAAAAATGACTGTGAAGGTTTTTTTTAATTTTTTTAATATTCAATTAGTTGAATATGTCACTTATTTACTAAATAATTTATCTAAAAATATAATTTAAAAGTTATTATTTGTCCAAAATTTAAATGTGTTAAGAGCCTACAAACCCGAAAATTCCCTAGTTATGCCGTCCCTATCTCAAGGGCTTCTTGCCAAAAGTCACAAAGGAAACAATATTACATGACACATGAATAACTTGGTTAAAGTTTATACTTATCATTCCTCAGCTCCTTTACCTTTCGTATGAGAATCCAGCGCTGGCAATATTACAGCCTGAAAGTCTAAATTTGTCATTACTTTTTCAATAAATATATATTAGTTGTTGATTAAGATCATATTTTGAAATTCCTCATATATGATGATTCTTTTCTGGCCCACCATACGATTATCTACAAATATGCATGCCCAAGTTGAAACATTATTTTTGCGTTAACGTGTACTAACGCGGTTTTCAGCATGAATGATTTATACTTTTTCAACAGGACGGCCGGCATGTCCATTCCTGCTGGAAGCTTACACTTGCCTTTGCACTATATATACACATTCGCTATGTCGAGCATTTTCGCCATCAGCATTCTACTTTAGCTACTGCTATACATACATAGATAACATCGTACTTATCTAGACTGCTGTGAGCATTTTCCTAGGTGGGAGCTGAACATGGCTGCTTGTAGGCTTTTGTTATTTGCTTTTCTAGCTTTATATTCCTCCTTTGCTCTTGCATCTGATCCCAGCTCGCTCCAGGACTTCTGTGTGGCAGATCCAAGTGGCAAAGGTAGCAAAAAACAATCAACTATTATAACATGTTCATAATCTTTTGCTTGCACTGTCAAGCGTTTTCTCAATTATTTATCAATTCAAAGTTTGTTATTTAAAAACATCGCTTGTATCCGGTAAAGATTTGTTTAATGTTTTCATGGCAGTACTGGTGAATGGTGTAACTTGCAAGGACCCCAAGATGGTTGGAGCCAGCGATTTCTCCTTCAGTGGCCTTCATTTAGCGGGTAACGTATCAAATGCTGTAGGGTCTCGTGTAACCGCAGTAACAGCAACCCAAATACCAGGACTCAACACTCTCGGAATCTCTCTTGCGCGCATCGACTGGGCACCGAAAGGAATCAACCCTCCACACACTCACCCTCGAGCCACAGAGATCTTGACCGTCATTGAAGGCACTATTGAAGTCGGATTTGTAACCTCTAACCCGGACAACCGCCTTATCACAAAAGTGTTGAACAAGGGTGATGCGTTCGTGTTCCCAGTTGGTCTCGTTCACTTCCAGAAGAATGTCGGACATGGTAATGCTTTTGCTCTCGCAGCTCTCAGCAGTCAAAACCCTGGTGTCATTACAATAGCCAACGCGGTGTTCGGTTCTACCCCAGATATTCCCAGTGACATTCTTGCCAAAGCTTTCCAGTTGGATTTGAATGTTGTCAAGCACCTGCAATCCAAGTTCTAGCTAGGGACAAGAAATTGAAATTTGGTTTCTGTCTGATGAGCATCAACTGTGTGATTGCAATAATATTATTTGCATGAGTATATCCATGCATACGTCAATTAGTGTGTATGTTCTTTTTGTATTCTACTGGTAGCAATCAAGGTTTAAATAGCAAGATAGCTATTATGTTGCAGATTTACCGATATTCCCAAAAGTTAAATTGCACGCTGCAAATATTGGGACAGTTTCAAATATACATAATTTAATCTAATTAAGCATTGAAAATTTTCAATTAGTATGATTTCACAATATTTAATATATTAGTAAAAGTTGAATGTATTAATCAATTATTATTTATATTTTTAAAAGTTAAGGACAAAAATAAAAATTTTAAAAATAAAGTTATTGGTGTTAGCTTCTTTATATGATTAAGAAACTCACACTAATAACAAATATATTTTCATAAATTACATAACACGTGAGGGTTTACTTTGTGACTTTGCAAATATTAAATTAAAACCTTAAAACTGGATGTTTCTTGAGTTAAAAGAGTGAATTTAACTTTAATGCTTAAATTCGAATACAAACTTTATCATTTTAAAAATGTTTAAGTTCTTCATAGAGATATAACTCTGTCAAATTTTTACTACGTTTGATAAAAAATATTAATTATCTCCGTTTATGATTAATTAACACATAAGAAAATACACATTGATGACTAAATAGTGATATGAAATGAAAAAAATAATTGAAAGATGACGTTTTGTCAATTAATATATATAAATTCTTAGTTTGGTTAATAAAAGATATTTTTAGTTGAATTTTTAAGCCAAAGAAAAAAATTATATGTTC
Organism: Erythroxylum cassinoides; assembly: GCA_027478405.1. Lineage (NCBI taxonomy): Eukaryota > Viridiplantae > Streptophyta > Magnoliopsida > Malpighiales > Erythroxylaceae > Erythroxylum > Erythroxylum cassinoides. The sequence goes on from JANIPM010000003.1 coordinate 57,017,744, forward strand.
TGCAATTTAGCAAACAAAATTTTGATATGTTACTATACTGTCATTTAATTTTAGTCTACTTTACACAGTCTTTTTTTTATTTTTATAAATAAATTATTTCTGTGTCTTGAACCTGCGATCATAAGAGTAATTTTATTCGGGATTCACCATTTTGATATTAATTAAGTATTTAACTAAATTTTGGGGATGTTTTGCTCATGTTTTAAGTTATAAAATTAAGTTGTCGCATACAATTATTTAGGTCACACTTGCAGTGATCGAGGCCATGAATTAATAAAGGCAAGATTCTTTTGAATGAAAAGGCTAGGTAATTAAGGTGAGATTAAACAGAATCTTTAGAATGAAAATGGACAAAACTGCTACAACTCGTGTTATGGTTTTAAATGGTGAACTCTGCTGTTACTGCATCACTCTGCAACATTGAAGAAGACGATAAATAAACAGAGAAAGAAACAGATGAAGAAGACGACAAGTGTTACTTGATTTAATTCTTTTAGTATTTCTGAAAATTTACAAAAATAAACAAAGAAGAAGACAGAGGAATGAAGACGAGGATGAAAATGACGAAAGCCAGGGGACTAAAGAGATGACGACAAGCTCACCAAAAAGAAAAATTTAATTGTAACCTTTATATCTAAATACATTGTTTTTTAACTTTTTACAGTATTTAAATTAAATTCTATTATTTTAAACAAAAAATATAGTACTCAATTTTCTGTCACATTATCAATAATGTGACAAAAATATATTATCATGGGTTTCACATGATTGTATAAGACTCAATTCTCTTTTACAAATATTTAAAATTAAATAATTAGTTAATTTATCTAAAATAATTTTAATTTACCTTAAATTAATTAATTAAACTAATAAAATAATTTAATTAAACACTAATTTTACCCATTTTTTAACTTTAAAATTCTCAATATCCCTAACAAAACTCCTAATTTTAATCCTCTTCACCCTCCTGTGTTCACCCATTGCCAATCTCCTTCTTTCACCTAAATACTTTAATATATAACCCTTCTCCAGATCTAAATAGATCATAAAATTGCCTTCTAAACTTTAATCTGTAACCTTTCACACAAATACGAAAAAGAGAAATAGTTAAACTTTTTTTTTCACTGACAGGACCAAAAGGAAAGAATTATTTGGTGGAAAATGGGGAAAAAATATTGACTAGAAGATTGCTTGGGAAGAGGAAATATAATGGAAGCATACTTGAATCCATGAGCAGAAAAAGGAAGAGTTTTAGTGTAAAGGCGAAATAGTTCTATGAACATAATCTTCTGAATGAACATATTCACAAAAAAGATACATGAGAACTAATGTAAAACTAAATAAAAATTATTTTTAAATGTCAATTAGGGACGTCACACATTTATAAAACCTAATGGGTGTAATTACCAACTTGGGCCTTATTAACTTGTTAGTTACACCTTAAGAATTCTACACATATTTATATATTAATCCTCATACTTTTATATTTGTTGAGATGAACCCCTGAATAAAATTCAATCACTTCAATTAGGTTATTAAACTTTATAATTGATATATGTATACAATTATTTACTAAAATATATGTGTGTTTACATGTCCATATGCATTTATAATTATGTATGCATATAGTGTACAATCCAAAATTCTATCAATCTCTCACTTGGATTGCATTATCATATGCTCACAAAACAAAACTAACAATCATATACAAATCTCCATAAGCAATCTTTATGTGCACAAGAACGAAGATATGTCATCTAAACCAATAATATCCATTGACTTCTCTAACATAAGGACCAAAGGAGCAATCGTTGCCATTTTTGCAACTAAACCTATAATGATCTCAAGAATCCACTCAACAAAATGATATAGATTAAGTGTGGATTTATATATAGCATGGAAATTATATGTAATGTGATATATACATACCTATTTCCAATTAGTCCAACCTAACCAAATGAGATCAGATTTCATAGTAAACTATAAGAAACTGAAAAACTAATTGAATATTTCATTAATTTCATGACATCAAGTATAGTATCAAGCATAAAAAACATAACATGAACTCCTACTAAATCAAATGGCATCAAATGTAACAGCATACATATGAGTAATATGCTCATGAAGGGCATTGGGTGTTAATTCCTTTGTGATCGTATAGTTTGTTCCTATAAGCTTAATACTAACAAAACCACTTGAACGCTTTCTTTCACAACAAGGAACTTAATGTCTACATTTTTAGATTTAGAAAAGCTCCTGTTGCTATTTGAACACAAGGTTATTCCTCTATTGTCACATTATAAGTTGAGTGGCCTTTTAACACTATTAACTAGTTGCAATGTTATAATGAAGTTGCACAACTATATATCATGATTGGATGCCTTATAATATGCAATAAATTTAGCCTCTATAATGGAAGATGTAATTAGTGTCTACTTGGCACTCTTTTAAGAGATCACAACTCCAAATAATAAAAAAATATATAACTAGATGTCAATTTACAACTATCTTGATATCCAACAAAATTGGAATTAGAAAACCCAATGATCTCAAATTTGTCGAACCTCTTATATGTGAGCATATAATCCTTAGGATTTTGTAAACATTTGATGCCAAATAGTTGCAATACCTTTTTGAGATAACCCTTCTATGATAATCCTAGGAGTTCACATGAATGATTACAGTGAACTTGGATCCTTAATATGAAGGATGCTTTATTAAGATCTTTCATTTTAAATTTATATAAAAGAAATTTCTTAGTTTCCCTAAGTAGTTCCATGTTGCTATTGGCAACTAAAATATTATTCACATATAGGACAAAGAAAATAAATCTACTCCTACTAAAATTATGTTATACACAATCTTAAACAGTGTTCACTTTAAATCCAGATGAGAGAATAAGTTGATGAAACTTTTGGTACTATTCCTGAGAGGTTACTTGAGCCCATATATGAGTTTCTTATGTTTAGAAACCAATTGTTTAGTTTCCTTGAAAGCAAACCCCTCTATTTGTTTCACATAAGTTGTTTTTTCGATGTCTCCATTGAGAAAAATTGTCATTACATCCATCTTTGTAGCTCATATCAAAATGCAATCCAAGTGCCATAATGGTCTTAAAAGAGTCTTTGATAAAATTGTAGAGAAAGTCTCTTTATAGTTAATGCCTTCCATCTAAGTAAATCCTTTGGTGAAAAAATGAGCCTTATATCTCTCCTTATTAGCTTGTGAGTCCTTTTTGGTATTAAAAATACATTTAGAATTAATAGGTCTCATACATTCAGGCAATGGGACAAGATCCTAAGTGTCATTGCCACTCATGAATGCATTTCCTCACCTATGGCATTAATCCACTTATAAGAGTTAGAACTTTTAATTTCTTCATAGAAGGTGAGTAGATCATCTCCTACTAAGTCAACATTTTTCTTATGTTCTTAGGTAAATACAACCTAATCATCTGGAACTGCACTTCCCCTTTCCCTCGTAAATCTTCTTAAGGGGACTGATTCTATTTGAATTTGAGTTTGTTGAGTTTGATCCTCATGCTCCTTATAAACAATGGATTAGAGAATTATTGAATGATCTTCATGGGCAGAAAGTTTGACATTGTCATGTATTTGCACTAGATGTTGATGATCATGATTAATAACAACTGTAGGAAGAGGAACATTAACCAACTCCTCTTTAAAGATAAAGTTATTACCCTTATACTTGGCATTTTTTGTCTCAAAGAATGTTCTTATTTTGGGATTGTAGAATTTAAATCTATGTAATCTTTCAGAGTATCCTATAAAATAACTAATTTCAATTCTTGTATCTAGTTTCTTTGCATTTGGCTTATAGGGACTTCCTTCAACTGGGCATCCTCAAACACATAAATTCTTTAAGAAAGGTATATACGATATATTAAAGGATAATACCACACTCACTTAGGAATTGAGCAAATGTACCTAGACGTAGTTAACTTGATCTATCGTACCTACTGTAGTATTTATATCACTAATAGTTTTACCAAGTTGATTTTAAACTTTAGGTTTAAAGAACTTAAAAACATCCAATACTTATGATTTGTCTACAAATATGATAAAATATTGAAATAGACCACAAATATCTATATGTATCAACGTTAAGACATTTTTAACTCTCTCAACTTCTATTTTTCTCTTGTTTATAGTTTTGCCTTTTACACACTCAACACAAACATCATTATTTGATTCTTTAAATGTTTTAAGAATCTCTTTTAACACAATATGTCATTTCTCTTTTTAGAGATATAACCCAGAAACTTACGCCGTAATGATAAAGAATTCTTGTTTGATAATTTGTGTTTAATGCATTTGGTTTTAACATTCTGGGACTCATTATATAAATTGAATGTATCAAGAAAATAAAGATTGTCATAATCAAATTAATTATTGGTTTTGACAAGCATAGAATTAAAATAAACATAACATTTTCTATTTCCAAATGGGTAAATAAGTCTTTTGTTAAATACAGAAATTGAAACCAAATTTTGCTTGAAAGGCAATATATTAAATGTGATTTTTAATTCTAAATAGATACCAGTACATATTAACAATAGAAAAGTCCTTATGCTTAAAACTTCCACTGAATTTCTAGCCCCATATATATGTACTTCTCATCATCACTAGGCCTTCAGTAGTTCAAGCAACTTATGTGAGTTATAGTACCAAAATCCATCCACCAAGTATATCTTGATACTGCAACCAAATTAACAACAGTACAAAGAGTGAAAGACATACCTTTCTCTACTCGCCAAGCGCAAAATTTGTTACAATCTTTCTTTATACAAGAAGGGTCCTTGTAAAGGAAGCGTTTATTTTTCTTATGTCCCTTAAATGTACCTTTATGCTTTTTATGCATTTCCAATATCGTAATCTCTTTGCCTTTCCTCTTCTTACCATATCCCAAAGAGCATGATACCAAATGGGCACTCTCAATATTACGTTATCTCATCCTATCTTGTTCTTGCACCAAGTGAATATAAGCTCATTCAATGTCTATATTGTAACTTACCTCAAACTAGCTGAATTGTGGAGGAAGAGATGTTAACACTAAATGAATGAGCAAGTCTTCTGATAACTTTATCTTCAGTGTCTCTAGTTTTCTTGCTAGATGAAACATTTCAATTATTTACTCTTCTATGCTCTCATTACTCTTATACAAGTTTCCTTAAAGTTGCACTTATCTCTGCATTACGCTTTTAATGAAGAGCTTCTTAAGGGTATCAAGGAACTTTTTGGCATCCATTTTTGTAAACATAGCGTCTAGAAATTTCTTTGGGATAGCATTCTTCATAATAATGAGACTCACATGTCAAAGTGATCCCGTCTCTAAAAAATTCCTTCGATCCTTAAGAGATCTGTTAATTTTCTATAAGAGGTGCAGGACACAACTCTCTTAATGCGAGGTCCATATCCATACATCCCAAAACTATAGTCATCTTATATTTCTAAGTCTTAAATTTGCTACCACTAAACACTAAAATGATGTTAATATTGGTAATAACAGAAGAAGCAATAATAATACTAAATGTATAAAGAACAACATATAAAATACAATCATCTCACTTATATATGTAACCATAACCAAGTAGTGATTTATTATATCAATAGCATCTTATCTCAAAATAAATGAAGTAACATCAAATCTAGTCTCTAAATAGAGAATTGATCCATAGTTGGTCGTTTTGATAGAGAAGAGGATGCTTTATTGGATGTATAACCTTACAAGAAGATATAAGATCATAAATATGATGGTAAAAGAGAAGTTTGGGGTGGCTAACATTGATAGTAAATTAAGGGAGACAAGGTTTAGGTGGTTTAGACATATTAGGAGGAGATATCTTGGCATTTTAGTAAGAAAATACGAGAAGATTGTACTTAAAGACTGTAAGAAAAGAAGAAGAAGACCTAAGAAGAGTTGGAAAAAGGTTATCAGAAAGGATTTGACTCTACTAAATATTATAGAGGACTTAGCTTATAATAAAAAACTTGTGAATGAGGATATTAGTATAGGACCCTATATAGAGAGGTCCTTCTCTTTTCATATGTCTTTTGAACCTTTTCCGTCAATTCGTATGTCTTTTAATTAGCTTAAATAATTTTGTTTATAACACTTGCTTCTTTAGTTATTTTATTTATTTCTTTCTTTATTTCATATTTTTTAAATGCTTGTTTTTTATTTACTTATTCGGTTTCTTTATTGTCTATTTATTTATTTACTTACTTTTATCTTTATCTTTATTTTCTTTTTAATTATAATTATAATTATATTTGTTTATGTATTTGGTTGTTGTTTCTTCAACCTTTTTCAAAAACCTTTTTTTTCTTGTGAATTTATCAGAAGTAATCTCTTTATTAGTTAAGAGTAAGGATGTGTACTTTTAGACCTCCCCAGACCTCGAATCTTAGTGAAATTCCTATTGGGACATTGTTGTTGATGTTGTAGTAATCGAGCATTGATGATAAATCTAGCCACATGCTTATCCTTCCTTTAGACCAGCTTAGCACTCACAATAGACGCCTAGTAACCATCACACACTCCTTATCACATATGTATGTTAGTTTATACCAAACAATAGTCTTCCTTTGGGCCAACATATTGTCTACATGAGAAAAACACACACCACCACCTTAATAATTCATAATCAAAAAATTTCCACAACAGAGTTCACTTCAATAACTATATTGCTTCAACTAATTGAAGTGAAGAATTAAATATTCTTAATTTTAGAGTTATTTAAAATTAATCATTGCCCATAAGAAAATATGATATATACAACACCAAATGCACATAAAATAGGCATAATTAATCCATATAAACAAAAAGCATAAATATTAATCACTTTTATAATTAACATGAAATTTGAGCGTGTCATAAAAGAATTCTCTCAAAATTATGTCTTACTTATAATATTGATATAAGTAGACTTTAGAAAACTCAAAGAATAGAATTTTAAGTTACCAAGTTGTTAAATGCTAAATAGTGTTGGGGTTCAAAACTTAAATTAAAAGGATAATTTTATTTAAGTAATGAACGGGTACAAAATGCCAAAAAGGCTAACATAATGATAAAGTTTTTTTGTCTAGGTAGTGTCTGTGATTGTGTATATGTGCCTTATGTTATGATGTTCTCAAAATCAATCACCTCAAGTAGTTTTCCTATAACTATTCAACTTCCAAGTATCTTCTAATTATGATCATGTCCTGATTAACCACCTACCAGATGTCAAACATGTTTTCAACTATCTTGACTCATAAAATCTTAGACATCTTTATTAATTCCAATGCCTAAGAATTTTCTAAGCAATTTAGTTTACTTCTAGAAATCCTAACAACTAGGTCTTTTCTCTTTTAGTCCAAATGTGTTGAGTTCTATATTCTGGTGGCAAAGTAATAAACTTCTCTTAGAATAAGAAATCAAAATTTCTTATGTTTTGTTGGTATCAAAAGTGTATTGCATTTGAGTAGGTGTTTTGTAACACTCATATACCCCCTGGGAGGATACATGGATGCCACCCAAGGCAGAACAAATAAAACCAAACATCACACTTATTTTTTTATCTTATTTAGAATCTCAAACACGCACATATATTACATATTGTAGTCTCAGAACAAAAATCCAAAGAATA
>JANIPM010000003.1:57036318-57046406 GCA_027478405.1 Erythroxylum cassinoides
ATATCAAACAAATGTACTCATTTGACACTGGCATTCTAAGAAAGACTTTTGGGTTGTACAAGTCAAATTAATTTAAAGTTATGCAATCAATCAACTTACAACTGCTAGCATCAGAGCTGTTGAAGGTAAAACTGCAGTGCCCCCGGGTACATAAAGACCTACAGAACCAATGCTCCTGGCCACTCTTTTACATTTGACACCCTAAAATAACATGAGAACATTCTAATCTGAGCTCCACATGCATAATGCCTAAGTTAAAAGAAAGAAAGATCAAATATAGACTCACTTTCATGTTCTCAACACTTTTTTCAGGTGACTTTTGAGCAAGATGAAATGCGTATATGTTGTCATATGCGACATCAAAAGCTTCCTTCACAGTATCATCAAGCTTTGATGGAACAAACAAAACAAAATAAAGTATCAAAACAAATATTGTCCAAGGAAGTCAGCCTATTGAAATAAAAGAAAGTATGAAGTAAATGCGCCCCTACTTTGAAAAATAATTAAGGTACCTTTGGATCAGGAAGCTCAGAGACAGGTTCAACAATCTTGTCCAGTTTGACTTTGTCATATTTTGCTGTAAAACTAGAAGAGAGACAATTCAATAATCATGTGCCCATCTTATTTTTTCTAAATAGACACATAGATTAAGTAAATAAGCTCCTAAACCCTATGCTTAGAGAGGCTATACACAAAAAAAATATACAAAAGAAGATACAATAGAAACAAATGAAAGAGGAAATGAAAGAGGAAAGAAGCACCAACTCTTTAACTGCAGCATCACCTCTGCTGCGGACATCATCAACAATGGGATTAACCTAAATAATTAATCTTCAATCAAGATTCCGCATGAGAAATTTGACGAAATTGAATTCAATAGTAAAAAAGAAAAAAGGAGATGGTTAAGAGTGGTAATTGACTCTTTACGAGAGAAATAGAGGCTTACTGTGCTGAAAATTGAAGTGAAATCAATACGAGGACGAGATTTCAAGCTCTCAACCTCAGTATGAGTAAGTTCTGATAATCGATATGACTTCATTGCACACCTCACTGTGTTCAAGGTGAATCCTACTGAACCCGAAGTTAAAGATAAATGATATACATTATATAACTTTCAGCAAGAGAAGGCCTTAACACTAACTATCTCATATTAAACAACATCTAACAACTTATGGGCACATATGCAAATGGCAGTTGTTTTCTTGTTTCTAAATTGTTGAAAGGAATATGAGATTTAAGAAGAGTCTTTTCAGAAATAGGAAACTAATATCATTGAATATGAGACAGTAGAGAGAAATTAAATTTGAATCAGACAGGTCTCAGCTTTATACCCCAATATACTAAATGATAAGCTATATTTAACTTCTTCAGTAACGGAAACTAGGTGAATCTCAAGTCACGAACATGCTTCAAACAAAGGCTTGTCTGACTGTGACATGAAGAATTAATATATACGGGCTACTGAGCCAATCACATCAATAATACGTTAAAACCAAATCGAGATTAGTTCTACTATCCTTCCACACAAGCAAGACCAAACCTTGAAACCAATAACTAAAACAAGTAAAATCAGAAAATTTCAGAAGAGACTGAGACAATGAAAAAAGAAACATCCATAAGGAGGAGAGTCCCAGGACACACATTATTGTAAACAATATAAACAGTTAAACTAATTTGGGAAATGGTTGATAGTCTTTTAAGAACCCCAAGAAGAAAAGATAAGAATCCATCTCCCTTCAAACAACTCACATTTCCGCCTAATGACAATCAATCAACGTTCACAAATCAAAACCGAATCCTGTAATTGCACCCAACAACAGACCTCCTAAAAGACCACTCACTCACCACCACCTACGCGACTTTACATAAGGTACCCCGACGAACCAGTATCACATGAAATGATAAGAGGACAAACTAATCACGTACCTACAGATCTATAAGAAGACTTCCCGTAGTTATTTGAAACACGAAACTGAAGGGGATAGTGGAAAGTTTTAGTCTTGAAGTTGGTTCGATTCAAGCTAATAAACAGGGAATCCATCACCAACACCTTCAAGCATATTATTAGTTAGAAACAGAACTATCGTACCTTACGTAAAAAGAGAAATAGTAAACTTTCAATGGAAGTCTGGTCTTTTGCAGACATAAAAACATCGTTGTTTCGGGAAAATGAAGAGTTCTATAATTTCCCAGCAACCAAACACAGAGAACAGAAAAATTTTGGCAGAGTCGACCATCGTGAAAATTCTTACCTTGGATGCGAGGGATTTGGCAGAGAAAGAGATGGGGAGAGAATCAAGTTGGGTGATGACGGGTATGGACTTTGGAGAGCCAATAAGAAAATGGATCAGGGTGGGGACGTTGACGCAGTGTTGCTCTTATTTGAGCTCAGCCTGTCATTAAATTAGTCTCATCTCCTTGGGCTTCAAAGGGCCTTAGGCTCTCCATTGTTTTCTTACTTCTTACCTTACGGGCATATGAAAACATCGAGGACAATTTTGCTAACCCGACAGTAAGTTTGCTTACTTTCATCATGCGACCTTCTTTGATTTTTATACTAAAAATCTGTATACAATCTTTATATTATATAAAAAGAAGTCCTTAATCAGAATTTTACTTATACTTTGTAAAAATAGTAATTTATATTAATTTAAAATAATAAAATATACTCATATATTTTTTGGTCATGACAGGATCTCAATTCCAGGGATACAGAAAACCAGATGGTAACAAGCTTTATTTCTCAGTCTGGAAATGTTCTTATGTTCCTTTCCTTTTCTATTTATACAAAGGCTTCAAACAATAGTAATCCATTACAGAGTTTTATACATGTATACAACATGAAAACTATAGATATACTCTAAGCAGGATTTCACTTTTTCATGAACAATCTGGGGTAGGAGTTATGTCCCTGAAAACCTGCAACCTGTTTTTCCTCTTCATGTTTGTGTCCTCTCCTTTGAAACGTAAAGAACGTCTGACTGTAGAATCCCTTGTCGAAACAGCGTTGTCAGAGGTTCCACTTCCGTCTTTAAGATCAAAAGCTCCGAGCTTTCGGCATATGGATCCTACAGCTATGTTGGGCTTCAGGTTCTCGACACTAAGTTCATCTCCGTAAACCCAATCATCAAAGCCATCTTCTCCATGTAACAATATATCTTCTTCTTCTTCAACCAAATCTGCCCAGCGCTTGCTAAAATGTTTACGTTCCTTACTTTGGTCCTCAACACTTTCTGTTGCATTAATATTTCTGCAAACAGTGCCACCAGAAATCTGATCCTTTTGGCCTTCAGTGGAAGATTCTGATAATAATGCATTTTCAGCAACTATGACCTCTTCTAAAGGGAACTTTGCGTTGATTCTGCTGAGTTCCATTCTAGGTTCCACGTGGCCACCATCTTCATAAACACTCCAGTTCCAAGTAGTGCGATGCGAGTCAGGCCACCTCCTCATGGTCTGGTCTCTCAGTTCAGGTTCCGAATCAGACATATTCTTCCAACTATCAACCTCGTTTTTCGTTGACGTCCTTCTCCATTCTTCATTATTAGGTGAAGCCAAACTGGATTGGGATTTTCTCAGAGTGGGTTTTGATTGTCCTTCCGTTGAATCCCTTAGTTCTGAATTAAGGTTCTTGACAGTGTGGATTAGCTCATTTTCAGCAGGTAGCTCAAGTCTATCCACTCTCCATTTTATTCTTCTCTCGTCATGCCACCTTTTTGGTTGCGTATATAGGACCGGAGCTGGAGAAGGGAAAATCTTGTGTGCAGAGGTTAAATCTGTTCCAGTCAATGTCGTCGAATCTCCACTCCTCTTGCTTTTACTAAAATCACTTCTTTCACCAGGACATTGAAAGTAAGAACATGTCATCCACTTACAACCAATTGCTGCCTGTGGGGAAGCAAAGCAACTTCTTGATCCTGGTGGCTTATGCTCGGAATTCTCTTCATTACATTCAAAGGTCCTGTCCTCTTTTTCTTCATGTGGTCCCTCCAGATTTTGCCTCCTAGAGTTTAGGTACCCACAAACAAAATGCTGACTTTCACTATTGGAGTTAGTATCTTCTTTCAATTTTCTGGAGATCGGCAATGGCAAGGAATTTTTGTTATCTGCATCATGCTCGACAGAATTTAATTCCAATGTCAACTCCAGGTCATCCAGCATTTTAGAAGCACGTTCGTAAGATTTAGCATAGGATTCATCCATCCCTTTATTCCCACATGAAACTTTGACAACCTGAAGCAGAGATTTTGCTTCCTGAAATCTGTTCATATGCATCAAGCAAATAGCCAAATTGCATTGCTTGTTCTTATCTGGCTCCAAAGACAAAGCTTTCCTGCAAGATGTAAACTTCTTCTTTTTTTCATGAAGAAACCTTTAACGAAAGGCAGAACTGCCAAATTATATGCCGGAGTATGTTAACAAAAACCTACACACCTGTAATGCTGCTCTGCTAAGCCATAATTATGATGCTGCAAATAAGCCCAGGCCAAGTTACCTAGTATTCTGCGTGATTAAAAGCACTAGTTCATTCGACATCCATGCTTCAGGTACAACTGACATAATATTATACTAATGAGAATCACCTTGCTTGTTCTTGCTCAACGGTTATTTGGATCTTTTTTCCTTGAGATCTTGCAGTCTTTGTTCTCTTCCCACCAAAAGCAACACCTTCTTCTATGTCCTTCAGCTTTTGTTGAAGTATTTCAATCTCTTCTTCTATCCTTCCTGATCTCTGCAACCATAGAGAAATGTAGTTGATTACCGAGAGGATAAGATCATCGGCCGTCAAAAGGCTTGAATGACTGAGTACTAATTAAGAAACCATCATAGACATAGAACAAGTGGTTTATTTTACTTTGTAGAGTTCAATCAACACATTGTCAATGGATTCCTGAGAATCATAGGGGCAGAGATGACGAAAAGACTTGATAGCCTCGATTGCCTCATCTGCTCTATTTAACTGTTTCATCACCACTGCCATGTCTTTAAGGGCACTATCAACTCGATCTCCAGCATTTATAGCAGCCCAGAATAAGGAAATGGCTTTGCTTGGATCCTTCTCTATCAACTGCCATTATAGAGCAGCAACATGCAAGAACAGAAAATACCAAGTACGTGAGGAACCAAAAAACTTATTTCAAAAGCACATTTTTATCAATTGGGATGAGGTTGAGAAGCCAAGAACGGAAGGAAAATTCAATAAAATTGAAGATGTTGACGAATTCATAGCAACTAAATGTGAGAAAGGAAACATAAGTTATCATCTTGCACAGAAGATCGGCCTTTTAAATAAACATATTACTTAAATGTGATTTTTTTTCACGCTCTTAACCAAAGATCTTAAGGAAAGACTCAGCAATTTAAAAAGGCAATAAAAAGCTAATCGCAACAGCAACAGTTAATTCAAGTTCCACCAACAGAGCAATCTTTTCAAAACTAGAAAACGAAAAAGAAGACCCTACAATTCGTGAAAAGCAATAGCAGTTTCCTGGTAAAGCACACGACAACCAAGAAAAATCCAAGAACCTGAAGCACTAACATTTACTCATAATCAACGATCCAAGAAACGAAAGATCCAAGAAATGTGAGCCAAACTAACAGTAAAGAATCATCAAACCTGAACGTGCTTGGCCCTCACATAAGGAGAATCGCCAGCAGGGACTTTGTAAACGACATGGAAGAGATCACGCTTGCAACCAGGAGATACTCTTTTGCTCTCTGACATTGGCATCGTCACTGCACGAGAATATGGCGATCTCCACGTCGCCGGCGGAGTGGAGAATGCCATTGAAGGGCTTTTCTTCTCCCTGTTAGCCCGCATTCTGTGGACAACCTTCAAACCCCTTCTCTTGAATTCCCAAGAGAGTCGTCAACTTCCCACTGATAAGGAAAAAAAGAAAAAAGGTCTGCTTTCTCTGGAACAGATGCTTGGTTTGGATAGTGAAACTCTTGTGAGAGAGGCCTGATGATTGAGAATAGGTGGAAGGGAGTGAAAGAAAGTAGCCGTTTTTTATAGTAACTAGCCGTTAGGAAATTTGAGACTGCTTTTATTTGTTATCTTTTAAGTTTATGAGTAAATTTCAATTTCTTTAACCACCTTCAAAAAAAATTTCTTTAACGATACCACTGAGTTATATGTCAAAGAAAATAAAATTTTCTTTATTAAGTTATTTTCAATATTAAAAAATCTATCTAGTTTGGTCAGTTTAATCATAAAAATCTTGAATCGTTTAACTTTTTGATTTGATTTTAAACTTTCCGGTTTGATGTACTTTAATAATTTATATTGTTCATAATTGATCAATTTTTATAAATTAATAAGCTCTTATAAACTAAAATAAAATGATTATTTTTCAATTAAACTTTAAATTTTTAATAAGCAAGAACAATCATTTTTAATCATATTTTAAATTCTTTAATTTTATTTAATTTTAGTCAATTTATGACGATAATCAAAGCTTTTAAATCTTAAAATTTTTATCTTGTCAGTTAAATTTCTGATATAGTCTTTAAATCATTGGTCGAAAACATCCATCTACTTTTTCTCAATTTATTCAACTAAAAATTTAACTTCAGCATCAAATTACTAACATTAGAACAATCTCTAGCAATAAATTTAAATACAAGAACACGTAGACAATTGATAATAAATATTTTAATACTTTTAATTAATGCTCCAATCAAGTATTAATTGATAAATAACTAAATATTCTTATGACTTAATATTATAAAATAAGTATTTGGCATTAAACAAATAATTTTCGTTAATTTTCATAACAAAATTAAGTAACAATTTGAGGGAATTTGTTATTGCAGTTTCTTGTGCCTGCTTTATAACAAATTTAATCAAATTCAATGCAACTTCTCTTCTTGAACCGTTTGATCTACTATTATTAACTTAGAATTGAAAGAACAAGATGCAGGGCAATTGAAGTATTTTGTATTGCTTTTTTTTTGTATATTTTATGGTGAGATTTACATTTGTATTTATTCACGGTAAACCAATGCTGCAATTAAGGAAATTAAACTTATCATATCTTAGAAAATTACAATTGAATGATAAGATAAAATCAAGAAAGATAAGAAAATAGGATTAGGATGAATATCTGATAAGAGCCTCCCACAAACTCATGATCGAAATAACATTGAGCTTGGCATGTAAATGAAGGACTGATCCCAAAGGTTTAGTCAATATATTAACAAGTTGTTGAGAAACCAACACAAAACAAATAAAGAGAGACTTTTTAACCCAAAATTTAGAACAAAATGAATATTAAATTATTAATCTCAATATGTTTGGTATATGCATAAGAGACAGGGTCAACAACAAGAAAAGTAGCTCCTAGATTGTCACAACACAAGACTAGGTCAAAAAGATCAATTTCACTAAAAAGAGAGGCGATCCAACATATTTTAGCATCAGGAAGAGCAATACTCCTGTATTCAACTTCTGTATTAGATCTAGCGACAGGAAGCTATTTTTTTGAACTCCAAGAGATTATTGTAGAACCAAGAAAAATACAATAATCATATGTAGATCGTAAGTCATTAGGGCAACTAACCCAATCAGCATTGGAGTAAGTATGTAAGGTTAAAGAAGTTGGTTTAGTTAAATGAAGTGAATGAGATGGAGTAGAGCACATATACCGGAGAATACATTTAACAACTAACCAATGAACATTAGTAGGATGGTGCAAGAATTGAGAAACTTTGGCAACAACAAATTGTATATCTAGTCTAGTGACACAAAGACAGGTTTCAAAGAACCAAGATGAGTTGGATGAAGAAGATCACATATGTATTTGAATTGAGTGAGAAGAAGGTTGGTAGATGCAAAGATAGTTTTGATGCCAAGAAAGTAGTGAAGGGGACCTAGATCTTTTATTGTAAAAGTAGTATTAAGATCATGAATGATAGTTTGAACCAATTTTTATGAAGAACATGCTACCAAAGATATTATCCATGTAAACAAGGATAAAGGTGATATGAGTAGGTGTGGAGTAAATAAAGAAGGAAGTGTCTGTTTTAGATTAATTAAAGCCAATGTCAGCTAGGAGCATGTTTTAGACTATAAAGTAATTTGTGAAGATGACACACATAGTGAGGATAACTAGGATCACTAAAACTAGGATACTGATGCATAAAGACTAGTTCTTGAAAATTTCCATAAAGAAATGCACTATTGACATCAAGTTGACGAATCAACTAACTTTTAGCTAAAGTAATAGTAAACATGACTCGAACGGTGGTTGGTTTGACGATTAGACTAAAAGTGTCGGTATAATCAAGACTAGGTGATTGATGATAGCCTTTAGTAACAAATCAAGCTTTGTAGCGATCAAGAAAGCCATCAGGATGGAGTTTGGATTGAAAAATCCACTTACATAAGATAATATTGGCACCTAAAGGAGGAGGAACAAGTGACCAAGTATTGTTGTGATAGAGAGCCTTAAAATCATCAAGCATTGCTTGATGCCAAGTGGAAAATTTGTTTGTCTAAATAAATACGGTGGAATTAGAATCAATAAATAAATGGATGGCGGTAACCATTGGCAAAGTTTTAAGTTTGCAAATATTATCATGAGATTGAGTAACCATTGGTTGGAATGATAGTAGTGGTGGTTGAGGTACTGGTTGTATTGTCAAGAGAGATGTTATGGAAGGAGTAGCAGACTCTAGAGTTAAAAAAATGAATCAAAGGAAGGAGTAGGAGTTTCGGGGAGGGAAGTTGTGGAATTGAAAGGTGATGGTAAAGAACGAGTATTATAAGTGGAGGAAGGGCAGATGGGCATGAGATATGAAAATTTAGTTTTAAAGAATTGAACATAACAAGAAATATAAATTTTATTAGGAGAAAGATGGAAACAACATTATCCTTTATTGTTGGGAGCATACCCAAGAAATACATAAGGAGTATGTTTTGATGTAAATTTATTAGTTCTAGTGGTACTAGGAAAAGGAAACATGTACAACCAGAAATTTGATCCTTTTGGCCTTCAATGGAAGATTTTGATAATAATGCATTTTCAGCTTGGAGTATGTTTTAGACTATAAAGTACTTTGTGAAGATGACATAAATAGTGGGGATAACTAGGATCACTAAAACCAGGATATTGATGCATAAAGATTGAAGATTTCTATTAAAAAATGCACTATTGACATCTAGTTTTAGCTAAAGCAATAGTAAAAATGACTCGAATGGTAGTTGGTTTGACGATTGGACTAGAAGTGTCAATATAATCAAGACCATGTGATTGATGATAGCCTTCAGTAATAAATCATGCTTTGTAGCGATCAAGAAAGCCATCAGGATGGATTTTGGTTTGAAAGATCCACTTACAGACGATAATATTGGCATCTAAAGAAGGAGGAACAAGTGACCAAGTATTGTTGTGATGGAGAGCCTTAAAATCATCAAGCATCGCTTGACGCCAAATGGGAAATTTGTTTGCCTAAATAAATAAAGTGGAATCATAATCAAGAAATAAATGGATGGTGATATTATAAGTCGTATGATCTGAAAAAGTTTTAAGTTTGCAAATGTTCTCACAAGATTGAGTAATCATTGGATGGAATGACAATAGTGGTGGTTGAGGTACTGTTTGTATTGTCAAGAAAGATGTTATGGAAGAAGTAGGATACTCTATAGTTACAAAGACTAAATTAGAGGAAGGAGTAGGAGAAAGATGTTATGGAAGAAGTAGGATACTCTATAGTTACAAAGACTCAATTAGAGGAAGGAGTAGGAGTTTCGAGGAGGGAAGTTATGGAATTGAAAGGTAATGGTAAAGAATGAGAATTAGGAGTGCAGGAAAGGGAGATGGGCATGAGATATGGAAATTTAGTTTTAAAGAATTGAACAAAACAAGAAATATAAATTTTATTGGGAGGATTGAAACAACAACATCCTTTATTGTTGGGAGCATACCTAAGAAACACACATGGAGTATATTTTGATGTAAGTTATCAATTCTAGTGGTACTAAGAAAAGGAAAACATGTATAACTAAAAATCCAAAGATGATCAAGGTTAGGAGTTGTATGAAATAGAAGTTTACAAGGAGTTTTGTAGTGTAAGATAGAGGATGG
>JANIPM010000003.1:57194394-57206364 GCA_027478405.1 Erythroxylum cassinoides
ATAATAATCACAGTGATGATGATGATGATGATGATGATGATGATGATGAGTTTAATGATATAATTAAGAATAAAAAATTGATTGTGTGAGAGAGGGGTATTTATGACATTTCCTTATGTGTTTTGTTTTTGTTCTTAGGACAAGAATTTTTGTTCCACAGTTTTGGAAGGAACAAAAAATTTATGTCCTTATCCTCCAAAGACAAAACAAAAATGGGCGAAGCGGTAAGTAAACACGCAAAAGAATAGAATTATTGTATCTTGTCCTCTGTTTCCATTGCTGAAGACAACAACCAAACACGCCGTAAGATCATTATGGCTACCAATGCCAGTGGTAACATAGCTTATAGGCAAATCTTGACTTTCCCAAGAAGTAATTAATAAATAAGTGGGAGAAATGGAAGTTTATCATTCTTCCAAATGCCCCCATTGGGCATGTATTTTAGGGATAGATTTTAATATTATAAGATAATTTAGTTTGGAATCAATTAGATTTACAGTTAATAAATTAAATTAAATTTGTTCTAAATTGAACTAGAAATTAAAATTATATTTATAGGTTAGACAAAATTGAAATTAATAAGTTAAATTATATTTAATTAGTGTTTAAGTTTGAAATTTTTTTAGTCTGAAAAAGCCTCACTTACTAACAATTATAATAATCCTCTCTTGATTTTGACACCTTTTTAACCCAAAAATTTAGTTTTTTTCCCTTAAATATAACTCATTTTGCATTTCAGCGTTCAACAAAAATTTCAACAAATAAAATGCCAGGAACTCTAGATCTTGGCAAATGTTATTAAAAATCACGAGCATTTAGGTGATTTAAGAACTGAGAATAGGAAAATTGGATTGACGTGTAAGCCATTTCGTACATACTGAGGGCTCAGGGCAACAGTAGAATAACTGCATGCACCAAATAAACACAGCTAAAGGATAAATGGAAAGTAAGTACTTGTATCCATAGCTGCATACAGGCAATTGTAAACTACTCAAAAAGAAAACCTCAGGCATGTAAGATACAAAACCACTTTTCTCTCTACAACAGATGAAGTCAGATCTGTTCTTTACCCCTTTCGATTTAGAAGTATGGTAGCAAATATGGGTCTAAAGCTCTGATAGGAAGAAACTCCATGAACAAATCCTACAAGCTTTAGATGTCTTTGGTTCCCTTTTTGCTCCCATCTTCCTCACAAAATTCTGACTAAATTTTATTCTTTGCGCAAGAAATGCGCATCCCTTTGTCTTGCAAAGATGGCAGGGTACAACATCGCACCTTATTTTAGTACACTGACCAAGATCATAACAGTGCAAAAAAAAAAAAAAACACTTGATAGAAATAATGTTTAAAGCTATGTTCTTGTTACCTGATTATATATGTGGAGCCTCAGATTATCTGGAGGCTTCAGAAGAATGTTAATGTCCATAGGATTACACTAGGGTTTTAGTTGTGAATGAAAAGGAAGAAAAAGACGTAGAGGAAGAGGAAGAAAACATTGGAAATGACCATGTTTACAGAGAATTTTGGAGAGAAGTTGTTCATGCCCTCTCTGTAGATGGATTAAAAGAAAGACATTAATAAAGTTGGAAAGCAAGCCAAAACCTGAATACAAACGAAATGAGTTTCGGTATTTTCAATTTCTACTAAACCTAAGCCTTCCCATTTTTCAGAGACTCCTTCAACCTTGATCAGGATTTTGGACACTCTTTGTTTGTTTCTGTCTTTAAGAGTTGTTTACAAAGATATTGTGCAAGCAGGCTGGGTAGATATTATAGTCGATAGAAACTATATATTAAACAAAAACATATTATACATATCTGAAAGTGTCATCCAAGTTTTTATCTTGAAAAAAGTATTTTTAAAAAAATAATACTATCATTTCTGGTTCAATAGTTCAATTTCATGCATAAATGTGCATGTTAATAAAATTGTAATGTTCAACTACAATTAACTGGTATGATATGATAATAATTTTAAAAAAGATAAGACTAGAAGATTGGTAGAAAAAAGAGTGAAATGCATCTTATAGCAATTTGAAAGCTTGGGTTGTGTTCTATTTCCTAGTAATAGGCAAAGAGATGGTATTGTTATGATAAACCTATTGGGATGTGGAATCTGATAAAAATATTGAGTTTTCTTTATTTCTAGCAACAAATAATAGGAGATATGGAAAGGTAATTAATATCTTAGTTTGGGTAGGATTCTATTTGCATATTCTATTATAGTCTAAGTAGGATTATGTTTCCATATTCTATTGTAGGTTCTCAGTATATAGCGAACCTTAGTATTCTGTCATTAGACACTACAAGACAAGAGGGAATAAAATTCCTAACGCGATCTTAGACATTAACACATTGTTGAACCATGTAAAAAATTATTTCATTTAATTTTCTTTCCTGTAAATTTATTATTGATGTATATATGTTTATGACTGTTGATCCTAACAAGTGGTATTAGAGTAAGGTTAAGAACTTCGAAGATTTACAACAATAGAGGACTAGAATTCGAAGGTGAAAATAAAGAAGTTCAATGAAAAGGGTTTTGAGTTTTTTGAAGATATTGATTGAAGATTATTTGAATTAGAAAAGTCTACACCTCCCTCTCAGCACAAAGAAGTTAGATTCTATGGAAAAGGCCAATTGGGACTTACTAGATAGGCAAGAGTTAGGTGTTGTTCAATTGACGTTAGCTAGGAATGTTACGTTTAACATCACAAATGAGAAGACTGCTGCAAGATTGTTGAAGGCCTTGGCAAACACATACGAAATGCCCTCGATGATCAACAAGGTATTTATGATGTGGATTTTGTTTAATCTTGAGATGGCCGATGGTAGTAATGTTACTAAGCGTATAAATGAATTTAATATGATTATGAATCAAAAAAGTTATATTGAGATTAATTTTGATGATGAAATTTAAGCACTAATTTTGTTGTCTTCTCTACCAAACATTTGGGATACTTTTGTTTCTACAATTAGTATTTCCCATGGTAAAGGAAAATTAAAACTAGTTGATGTTTATGATACAATTCTCAATGAGAGTATTCGCAAGAGGAAATCAAGAGAATCTTTTGGAAATTCCTTCAGTGCTAAAGGAGGGGAAAGGAATAAGCAAAAACATGACAAATCCTATTGATCTTTTGTTGGCAAGCAGGTACACTGAGAATCCCTTTCAGCTAGTCTAATAAACACCTTAACATATGGGATTGTCGACTTCAATATCTTAAAGGTTGGGTTCCATTTGGTTGGATAATCCAAAACCAACTTTTTTGAACTCGGAATGCATAACATTTATGTACCATCTTCAAAAGTTTCAACTCTTTTAGGAGTTGCACTCTAATAGAGAACACTATTTTGAATACAATTTATTGCTTTTTTATCATCTCCAACCGATCCTTCATAATCAAGTTAAGAATATGCACAAAACAACGCATATGAAATAACTTACCTCTAACCAATAAGCTCCCAACCCGCATCTTACCCTTCAACTTCTCAATCATAGCATTATTCATGCTATAATTGTCCATTGCGATGGTGAATACTTTATTGTCGATGTTCAAATTCATCAACATAAATGAACGTATCATTTATAAATATTACCAACATTAATCATAAATTCATAAAATAATAAAAAAGTAAATGATAACAATATTAAAGAATATAAATTACCTCTAAAGTCTATCACATAACGTCCAATCACTATCAATATAATGTGTCTTCACTGCCATATAACCCTTTTTTGGTTTTCTGCTATCCACATGTTCGTTGTTATGGTAATTCGTCTTTTAACACTCGACAATGCTCTTACTGTCTCTTTCTTCTTCTCCTCATAAATTTTAAAAATATCCTTCCTCAATGTATTTTGACTTGGAACCATAGAAGTGGGTCCTGAATCTTTTACTTGCAACCATAAACAATGGTTGCTCATCTTCAATAATCATATTAACCATCAAAATCATTGATTTGTTGTTGTCAAAAGTTGTTACAATCAATTCATTCTTCCTTTTCATAAGGTTAGGGTTCAAAAATGTTTGACATCTTAAAATCATCTTTTTTCTAGTACATGAATCCATATGTCTTTTTAAATGAGACGTTCCACCTTTCGAACCACTCGAATACAAATTTTGACAATACTTACACTATGCTTTTTCAATTCCATCGATCAATATAGTCTTGTTAAAGTGATTTCATACTTCACTTTTATGTTAAGTAACTTAGTTCTAGTTCTAGTTGAAGTTCTATCCTCATTTGGTGTTGGAATATAAGTTTTCCCTTCTACCTTAGGTACTGGATTAGAACTCTCAACTGAATGAGTATGCTCATCCATTTGACAAAAAACATATAAATACTTGAGGTTAGAAATAACCAACATATAATAAAGGTTCATTAATTTAAAGTACTTTGATTAACCAAGATTTGTTATACTTTTGAGTTTTGGCATTAGTGAACATTTAAATTATTTTGATTTTCAATGCATATTTGATAGGATGTTAACGACATTTTCATTTATTTGCTTATCTTCCACGTTGTATTTATGTATGATATATATAGCTAATGCTTTACTCTGATTTGCTTGTGACTTAGATTTCAAATAGCCTTTTGGAGAGGTTCCATCAATCTTTATTTATTAATGAATAATCCCATTTATCTCATTTTTTTCACACCATTTACATTAATCCCATGCCATTTTCTCCTCTTCCCTAATCTTTGTTCTTCAATCCACTCATTAGATTCTTTAAAAGATGAATGAAAACCCCTTATTGTTCATTCCTTCCTCATTATTTGTTTATTCCTGTTCTATTACATTTTCATGAGATGCATAAAATTAACTTATTCTAGCTAGAAAGTGTACTTATTTTAATATCAAGTCGCACAAACATAAATAAATCAGTAGATCTATACCTATCAATTGTAACATTGCTATACACATATACACATGATACCAGATAGTCACAAATTCCTATTTGGAAAAAATAACATTTCTCTTTAAAATCTTGGAAAAAGGGAATCCACTTTCTGTTGAATTACTTGTGAAAGTTGAGGCACAATTATAAATAAATAAATACAATATTCCTTCTGTGTTGCATGTCAATTAAAACTAGTCAAAGTCTATTTGAAACAAGTCCCATCATCGACAGACAATATAACTCGAGGAGTGTTAAGTATGGGTGGGACTAACTTGCAAGTTTTTGCTTTTTAATGTTTAAAGAGTCCAATTTCAGCAAGTTTTGTTTAAACAATCATTGCTACTTTGGAGTTGCAACAAAGGTCTCATAGTTAACAAAACCAAAAACAAGGATATATATTATCAATGACCCATTTGACGTCCATAACATGGTTGATATTTATTTCCAGGTGGAAATAACTCTGGCCAAAAGGAGTCTTAGAGTAATCCGAGTATTTTGTAAACAAGCCCCTTTTTTTTCTGTCTTTCATCTTTTACTCCTTTCTTAAAGCATTATCCTTTAGGCTATGTTTGGTTGGGGATTTATTAATGGAATTAAATAGAACGTAATGTTATTCCATCACTTATGAGGAGGGTTTATAATGGAATGGAATGAAATGAGATAGGATGAAAGAGGAGGATTTCATATTACATCACATTCTATCCTAAACAGTAAAAATAAAAAACTTTCGATTTGGGGGGTTTAGGATGGAATGTAAAATGACAAACAAATTTACACTA
Organism: Erythroxylum cassinoides; assembly: GCA_027478405.1. Taxonomy (NCBI): domain Eukaryota; kingdom Viridiplantae; phylum Streptophyta; class Magnoliopsida; order Malpighiales; family Erythroxylaceae; genus Erythroxylum; species Erythroxylum cassinoides. The sequence continues at coordinate 57,200,080 of JANIPM010000003.1, forward strand.
TATTACATTATAAACCCTTCATCCAAACAACATTTTACTATATTACATTATAAATCCTTCCATCCCTCCAAAACAACGATTTTCTAATATTCCATCCATTTACATTCCATTCCATTATAAACCATTGCATTTCATTCCATTATATTAAAAACCTTATGTCTAATCAAACATAGCCTTAGAGTTTGAAGTAACCAACAGGTTCCTAGCCAGATGATCTCAAGGTTTCATCAGTTTTATTGTTGGTGTAAGACAGAATTAGCGTGCATTATGCAATGTAATTTCAAGTGGCACTATAACAGATATGTGTATTGGCTATGATTTCTTTAGCGATGAAACAAAAATCGTCATTAAAAGTGTCCCTTTTTATGAATAAAAATATCGTCGCTAAAAGTTAAAAAATTTACGATGGTTAAGCAAAATGTTGGTAAGGGGAAACAATATTACAACGCTTTTACAACTTCATCACAATAGCAACATGTTTTAACAACGTTAAAGTATTTTTATCGCAAAAAGAAACAATTATTGATGATTAGAAATTATCTTCGGTGTATATAGGACAAATCAATGTGATTAGCGTCGATTTAGCAAAAACGTTAGCAATTGTTGGGAAAAGTAGCTATAAAAAACTAAATTGTATTCCTTTTATCGATGATTTCTGTGAATCGTTGTAGAAGGTTGAGCTAAGATAATATGGAGTGACGATAAATGCTTGAATGTCATAGAATGTTCACTATTGGTGACGATTATTGTACTTCATGGGTAAATTTTGGTGACGATTTTCTTTAGCGTCACGGATTGGTGAACATATTGCGAACATTTTTCTTAATTCATCGCTAATGAGGTAGGATATAGCGACGGTCTAATATTTCGTCGCTAAAAGTGGTTTTTAAATTTTTCAAAAAAATTTATGCGAATATTGATGAAATTTGATAAGTGATAATATTGTTAAAATTAAAAATATTTGGAAGATAGTTTGTTAATAATAAGTAATAATCATAGTTAAGGTTAATTATAATTGACATTTTTATAATCTATCCTAGTTAAAATATGTTTTGTTGTAAAGTTGTGTTCAATGTTTAAAACATATTGTTGAAAAGCACATGGTAGGTTATTTAAAATATGAAAAGTAAATATATGTTGAAAACAGAAAATCTTAACATTACTAAAAATATCATAATTTTAAGTAAAAAAAGTAGTATTAATCATTAATATTTAGTAACAGTAAAATAATTATTTTAAAAAATTTTGGAAATGTATCAATATAATATAATGATATATGGTAAATAGTACAAACTTTTAATTAGAAGGTTAACAATTCTTACAGACATAGAACAACAACAATAGTACACAGCCTTACCCCTAACTAGTATCTTGGTTGTTTGAAAAATTCTTACAGATAGAACAATAAATAAAGTTTAACGCTGAGTCCAGTTGATTCCATCAATAAATGACAATGATATAATTATTTTTATAGATTCCAAGTGACATGAGAGTCGGTAAAGATAAATGAGTTTATTATATATGGATTTTCAAGAAGGTTCGTTGCACGTTTAAAGGCACCAATTGAAATAGTGAAAGATATTCCCTCAGGTGTAGGGTTGTTGACACCCTCTTCCAACGACTTCTTCATTATAGCTAAATTTGTAGAGGATATAGTTAATGAGTCCCCAGATTTAGTATGAAAGATAACTTCTTCTAATGAACTGCCTGTATGATGCATTTCACTTAAAACACAATCAGTATAAAACTTAGATTGTTAGTTTAGTAAAATCGTTTAACAAACCCAATTGGAATACATGCATACCTAAATGACCAAATCAAGTCTTTGGAATTGACAAATTTTCCAAAACAACCAATTTTCCTAATCCTTTACGGACCGTTGTGACATCGCCCCCGCTGCCATGACCATAAATGTTATCTTGAAGATTCAAGGAAGTTTAACACAACATATAGTATAAACCATCAAATGTGAATATATATAATAACTTTATTACAAGAAATGAGATCCACATAATAAGGAAAGTGACTTAGTTCGGATGATGTTAAAAACCTTGAAGAAAAAGATCGACTACGAATGGCAAACGATTATTAGTATAGGAAGAGGGGATTTGTTCTACATTTTTTTCTTCAGTAGGGACAATTTTTCCACATTTTTCCCAACGGAATGAACTTCCACCATTGAAAACTAGTCGCCATGTTGACATTCCTTGATTAATTATGTTAAGAGTTATATTTTACAAATGTGAATTTAAAAAAAATTCATTATGTTCAACTCCAATTTCAATGATAAGTTAAAGTACTACATTTTAGTACTTATACATCTTCAATCTGCCTAATGAGATGAATGTTAGCCTTATTAAAACAACAGTAATCTATTTATCCTTTGTATCATATCAAAATTTTAGAATTTAAAGTAGATTAAACACGATCATGTCCTTGATGTACAAAAATATAATATTATTTATATTGGGTTATATTACTATTAATACAAATTTAAAAAGTTAAATACTTTTTCAGACCTTTGATCAAATAATTAGTAAGCTTTAATGAGGGAAGTGTTAAAGGTCATAAAAAGAAGTCATCCCATATACAACAAACAAAAGAAGACAATAAATCATCTTTGAAACACATCCACAAGCACAACCCATACAATGAATACAGAATTGAGAACTCATAATAAACACCTAAAGGTATAAATAAAACTTAGCACAAGATAGAGGGTTTGAAAATAGAAAAAAAAAATACCAACACAATTAAGGATGGTTCTTCGACGGTAATGACTACAATACAAGAGACGAGCGCAAGAGAGGGGACAATGGTTATTGGACTATGAAGATAGATGAATGTTGAATGCTTACACGAAAATAAAGAGAGGTTCATTAAAGTAATGATAAAAACCTAATACAAAATGATGTCGTTTCTTGTTAAGGTAAACGATGTTGTTTTTCATTTTGTTAGAAGAAATATAATACAATGTTGTTAGAAACCAAAAAAAATCATTGCCAAGTTGAAGACATTGCCATATTCGTTGTCACCTTTGCGTAACATAATTATTATTCTACACAGAGAAAAAAATTATTATTACAATACCTCAATGATCGCCATAATATTGTTTGAAAATATTAGAACTTAATCACTTTAATTTATAATAATATTATAAGTTTATTACAAATAATTTGCTAAATATTACATTAAGTGAACAAATTTGATTGTACGGATGTTCACTTCTTATTAATCATTTTAGCAAAATAAAATATTCTTTGAAAATAGTATTAAGTTAACTTATAAGAAATAAAGGCTAGGAGACAATATTTTCAATATTCTTTTGTAAATGGTCATCAACGTTAAATATTAATAATTTCCAAACATGATGTTAATGATTGGTTGTATATATAAATGTAAAACAAATATTAGTGAACAATTTTGATTGTAATATGAGAACTTCATATTAATCATTTTAGCAAAAGAAAAAAATTTATGAAAAATCTTTAGTATTAGCAACTTTTATCTAGTTTGGTATCAAAATATTATAGAATTTGCGACGCTTATTTAATTTGGTAGGTAAATTTGGGATTTAGCGACTAATTTTATCTTAATCACCAAATGTAATGGATGACAAAAAAATAAGCTGAGACAATGTTGTTTTTCTAACTAGAAAAACGTCATCCCAATCTGTTTAAACACAAATTCATGAAACACCTCTCTTCTTCCCTCTTTTATGATTTTTATCCATTCCCCTCCACAGATGCTCCATTGCTTAAACTCTTTCATACCCCACCATCAATTTTTGCACTTTCTTCTCTTCTCTTTGTCATCCATCGTCTCCTTGTGCTTTGTCTGCAACTGGTAAGTGGTGTTGCTTTCGTATTTTTTGTCTCACAATAAACACCAGATGTATATATCAATAACCATGGGTATTTTTTATATGGAATGTTAAGTTGTTTGAATTATTTGCTGATGGTAATGGTTGAAATGTAGTGGATATGTGTTATTATGGTTGAAGAAAGGGAAAATAATGAACTGTTTTTGTTAATTTAGGTTGATATATGGGTGCACATTACGTGTTCGAAGAAATTCATGAATGATGTTGATATGATGTTTTAGAATGTTTTCATGTTTAAATTCATTATGTCTTGTTAAATTTCAAACGTTGAAATGTGGCTGCACATTGGTATAATGTTAAACGTGAATAGTTTTCTTAATTTTGTGGTGGCGAAAATTATTGTGCATATAAAGTCTTCTTTAATGCATGTAATTTTCTTTCTTGTTTAACTTTAATATAACTAGGGTATTGATAAGCAAATACATATATCATAAATTATATGTTTTATAACTCCAAATCTAATTATGCTACGTAATTCGTGTGAATAGTTTCTTGTAATCAACATGATATTCTTATTGAAAGCGTTTTGCTACTAAGCACATTTGAGTACGTCAAACCATTTTGCTTTAATTTTGTCTTATAGACTCATTTGATTCAATGCTCTTCTCTCCTTTAGGAAGTTCAGTTAACTCCTAAGTAATGTGGCTTTTATATGGATGTAGTTTTATCATGCATTACTTTTCTTGATTTAGAATGATGAAAGCTATGCTATGCATATATGGATGTAGTTACTCTTCTTATATAAGACTTGGACATATGCTATGCATATAAAGTTTGAAGTTGAAATTGTTTAATTACCAATAAATGAATACAAGATGAACTACATTGTAACTTGCAACTATATTTACAGTTAATAATAATTTCTTTTAATACTGAAAAGATAAAGAACAAATGTATTATATTAAATACGAAATTCCTCTGTTTTGCATGCTCTGTTTTGTGTTTTAGAGTGTCCATAATCGTCCGACATCCTCCTTCTTTGTAGTTTGCAGTGGTCCACCGATCAAGGTAAGTCGTCCAACCCATTTACAATGTATTTTGCTTTATTAGTTGGAGTATTTGTGAGAAAAAAAATTATGATATTCTAAGTATCATTGATCATAACATAAAGTTCTGATTTAAAATAAAGTTCTAATTAGTAGTAACTTTTATTGTCACGTAACAATTGAACAAGGATTGCATTTAATATGGGTATTGTTTGAAACATTAAGGAATAATAAGCCATTAGGATGGTATATAGGCTAGAAACCGATGATGTAGCTATGATGAGGCTTATGGGTGAAAAATTCCATGAGCCTAGGAGCGACAACGAGAAATTCCTTTCTCGATTCAAAGGTATAAACAACATCACGTACCTTAATTAATAGTAATTTTTATTGCAACGTAAAATTGAACAAGAATTGCATTTAATATGGTTATTGTTTGAAGCATTGAGGCATAATAAACCCTTAGGATGGTATATAGGCTAGAAACTGATGATGCAAATTGATAAGGCTTATAGGTGAAAAATTCCACAATAATAAGAGTGATAGCGAGAACTTGCTTTCACGATTCACAAGTATAAAAAATGTCACGTACCTTAATTAACAGAAACTTTTATTATAACAAAAAATTGAACAAGAATTGAATTTAATATCGGTATTGTTTGAAACATTGAGGCATAATAATTCCTTATGATGGTATATAGGCTGGAAACTAGTGATGCAACTTTGATGAGGCTTATAGGTGAAAAATTCCACGAGCTTAGGAGTGACAATGAGAACTTGCTTTCTCGATTCATAGGTATAAACAATGTTATGTACCTTAATTAATAGTAACTTTTATTGTAACATAAAATTGAGCGAGAATTGCATCAAATAATTCATTTATCTTCTTTTATTATATAACTAGATGGATAAAAGTGATGTCTCATCAGAAATGGTCCACTAAATACATCAAATGGGTGATGAATGTCGTATTCATTTTCCTTACATCGATTATTTAAATGTTGACTTTCAAAGTCAATATATAGTATATAATCACTTACTAATCAGAGGCATAGATAAATTCTATAGTCCATTTCATGGTGAACATAAGGAAGCAAGTTGTAGTAGAAGTGGTGGTACAAGTTATGATGATAGTAACAATAATGATATAGATGATTGTGATGTTAATGATGATGGTCATGATGGGATTGATGAGACGTTAGACGATTATGGGAATTATATGGAGACTATGAATGAAGCATGTACGCTTGACATAATTGGTAGTATTACTAAAGAAAATTTTGGCAAGTTATTGAAAGTTGCTCAAGAAGAATTATATCCAGGGTGTTGGCCCCTGAAATTTTTTTAGCATGATGAGACTAATTTTGGGGTCTTGCTAGATTATTTATGTTGGAATTGATTAGCTTGTTAATGTGG
>JANIPM010000003.1:57215349-57243952 GCA_027478405.1 Erythroxylum cassinoides
AATGTATAAATTGATCCTAGAACTCTTAAACCCATGCATTTTCTAAGCTCTTGAAACCAAAACCCCTTCCAAAAATCCAAAAGCCTTAAAATGCTCTTATCTCAAATCTTCTCCAAATGAACAAATGCTTGGTTCAAAAGAAAGCTCTTATCTTCCTCTATATTTTTTCCTTCTTGATCACTCTCAAAATCCCTCTTGAAGGTTGAGAAAAATCAAAACCTAGCTCAACCTCTCTTTTCTCTCTAAACCCACGACACTCTCTCTACCTTCTTTCTTGTTTTTGTGCTTTCTTTCGTCTTTTCTTCCTTACCAACATTTTTGGATTTTAAAGTGCAAGTCAATAAATTCCTCTTCCCATTTTGCCCCTCCTTCAAAGCCTTAAAGCTTTCCCACTTAAATGATCTCCCCAAAATACCCCTTATGCAACTTATCACTTTAACTTTAATCTAATTCACCTATGTAGCATATTCTCATTTACATTAACATGGTAATTACTTCCAACGTACACTAATCTAGCAAGATCCCAAAATTTATCTAATCATGCTCATTTATCAAGAAAAAAATTTTGGGGGCCAATAAACTATTAGAGGGGCTGTTTGAAAATTCATAAAGATAGAACAATAGATAAAGTTTAAAGTTGCGTCCAGTTGATTCCATCAATAAATGATAATGATATAATTATTTTTATAGATTCCAAGTGACATGAGAGTCAGTAAAAGCAAATGATCCGTATGTCTGGATTCCCAAGAAGGGTCCTTACACGTTCGAAGGCACCAATTGAAATAGTGAAGATCTTCCTTTAGGTGTAGGGCTGTTGACATCCCCTTCCAACAATTTCTTCACTATAGCTAAATTTCTAGAAGATACAGTTAAAGAGTCCCTAGATTTAGTATGAAAGACAACTTCTTCTGATGAACTGCCAGTATGATGCGTTTCACCTAAAACATAATCAATAAAAAACCATATTGGTAGTTTAGTGAAACTGTTTAACGAACCCAAATTGCATACCTGAATGAGCAAATCAAGTCTTTGGAATTGATGAATTTTTCAAAATATTTGATTTCTTTAATCCTTTAAGAAATGTTGTGACATTACCCCCAACTCCAAAGCCATAGATATTATCTTGAAGATTCAAGGAAGCTTAACATAAAATATAGTATACCATCACATGTGAATATATATGGTAGTTTCATAATAAGAAATGAGATCTATATAAGAAGGAAAGTGATGTAGTTCAAATGATACAAAAAACATTAAAGGAGAACATCGGTTATAGATGGCAAACAATTATTAATGGATGAAGAGGGGGTTTGTTCTGTGTTATTTTTTCTTCAATAGGGACAATTTTGCCACATTCTTCCTAATGGTATGAATTTATACCATTGGAAACTAGTTGGCATTTTGAAATTCCTTGATTAATTATGTTAAGAGTTATATTCTACAAATGTGAATTTACAATAAAATTCAATATGTTAAACTCCAATTTCGATGATAAGTTAAAGTACTACAGTTTAGCACTTATACATCTTCAATCTACCTAATGAGATAAATGTTACCTTATTAAAATAACATTAATCTATTTATCCTTTGTATCATATCAAATTTTTTAATTTAAATTAGATTAAAAATGACCATGTTCTTGATGTACAAAAATATAGTATTATCTATATTGGGTTATATTACTATTAATACAAATTGAAAAAAGATAAATACTCTTTTTAACCTTTCATCAAATAGTTAGCAAGCTTTACAGAGGGAAGTGTTAAACGTCGTAAAAAGAAGTCAAACCATATACAACTAATAAAGGAAGACAATAAATCATCTTCGAAACACAACCATGAACACAACCTAATGGTATAAATTAAACTTAGCACAAGATAGAGGGTTTGAAAATATTAAAAAAAAACACCAATATATTAAGGATGGTTCTTCAACAGTGATGATTACAATACAGAAAATGAGCACAAGAGAGGGGACAATAGTTATTGGACTGTGAATGTAGAAGAATTTTGACGATTAACACAAAAATGAAGAGAGTTTCGTTGAAGTAGTGACAAAAACCTAACATAAAACAACTTTATTTCTTGTTAAGGTAAACGATGTCGTTTTCCATTTTGTCAGAAGAAATATATTACAATGTTGTTAGAAATAAAAATATCGTTGCCAGGTTGAACACACTACCATATCCGTTATCACCTTTATATATCATAATGATTATTACACATAAAGAAAAAAATGTATGATTGTGATACATTAATGACTGCCATAATATTGGTTGAAAATATTAGAACTTAATCACATTGATTTATAACAATATTATAAGTTTATTACAAAATAATTTGATAAATATTACATTAAGTGAACAAATTTGATTGTACAGGTGTTCACTTCTTATTAACCATTTTAGCAAAATAAAATATTCTTTGAAAATAGTATTAAGTTAACTTATAAGAAATAAAAGCTAGGCGACAATATTTTCGAATATTCTTTTGTAAATGGTAATCAACATTAGATATTAATAATTTCCAAACATGATGTTAATGATTGGTTGCATATATAACTATAAAACAAATATTAGTGAACAATTTTGATTGTAATATGAGTACTTCATATTAATCATTTTAACAAAATAAAAAATTTTATAAAAAAATTTAATATTGACAACGATTATCTAGTTTGGTAGCAAAATATTGCAGAATTTGTGACACTTAATTTCATAGGTAAATCTGGGATTTGGCGGTGAATTTTATCTTGGTTGTCAAATATAACTAGTGACAAAAAAAAAGCTGAGATGACATCGTTTGTTTGACTACAAACTACCTCGTCCCTATTTGTTTAAACATAAACACACGAGACTCCTCTCTTCTTCCCTGTTTTTTCTTTTTCATCTATTCCTCTCTCAACATCGCCCAAATTGCTAAAACTAATCTTTCACACCCTATTGTCGATGAAAGAAGTTTGTTCTCCTCTCTTTGTCATCCGTCGTCTCCTTGTGATTTGTCTCCAATTGGTGAGTGCTGTTGCTTTCGTTTTTTGGGTCTCACAATAAACTCCAAATGTATATGTTGATAATTGTAGGTCCCTTTTTATGCAGAATGTTGAGTTGTTTGAGTTATTTGCTGATGATATTGGCCGAAATATAGTGGATATGTGTTATTGTAGTTGAAGAAAGGAAAAATAATGAAGTGTTTTTGTTAATTTAGGTTGATATGTGGTTGCACATTAGGTGATCGAAGAAATTCCTGAATGATTGTTTTCTATTTCTTTCTAACTTTAATATAAGTAGGGTATAAAGAAGTGAAATGTGCATCTATCCTTTTCTTTGTATGCACACATTGGATATTATGAAACCCACGTGGGATGTTTGCCTTGTGAGAAAAGAGAGTTAGTAAAGTTGTACATTAAATGTTAATGTATATGTACAAGTCCCTTTTTTCTTCTTCTTCTTCTTTTTTTAAATTTTCTATGCTTATAATCTAAATAAGCTAATAATATTCTTAGGTGTTTTTGATGATCAATAATAAGAGGACAATCTAGGCAAAAAGCTAGCTAAAAATGTAGTTTCCTTGTGCAATTTGATTTTACATATTTCAAGGAATCATATGACCTACCTTCTTATGTTATAATTAATTTTAATGATGTCTCTTCTTGTACATACTAATCAAAGAACATAACTTAAGTTTAAAATCGTATTTGTTTAAGATAAGTGAGAGTTTTAGTTAAATACTTCATAAGATGAACTATATTGTAATTTGCAACTATATTTACAGTTAATAATAAACTCTTTTAAGACTGAAGATAAAAAACAAATTTATTATATTAAATACAAAATTCCCTCATTTTGCAGGTTCTGTTTTATGATGAAGGGCGTCCATAATCGTCCGACGTCCTCCTTCTTTGTAGTTTGCGATTGTCTGTCGATCCAGGTAAGTAGTCTAACCCATTTACAATATGTTTTGCTTTACTAGTTGAAGTATTTGTGAGAAATTTGTTGTGATATTCCGAGTATCATTGATGATAACATAAAGTACTAATTAGTAGTAACTTTTATTGTCATGTAACAATTGAACGAGGATTGCATTTAATATAGGTATTGTTTGAAACATTGAGGCATAATAAACCTTTAGGATGATATATATGCTACAAACTAGTGATACAGCTTCAATGAGGCTTATAGGTGAAAAATTCCATGAGCCTAGGCGTCACAACAAGAAGTCTCTTTCTTAATTCACAGGTATAAACAACGTCACGTACCTTAGTGTTTCTTTTCTTATGAATTTTGTTTATGTAAATTTCAAGCAAGATGTGTTCTAGTTTTGTGTTAATGCAAATGATGTGTTGGTTTTATGTACTGGTATGCAATATTCTTAGAAACATAGGATGGTATATAGGCTAAAAATCGGTGATGCAGCTTCGATGAGGTTTATAGGTGAAAAATTCCATAAGTCCAGGAGTCGCAAGGAGAAGTCCCTTTATTGATTCACAAGTATAAACAATGCCATGTATTTTAATTAATAGAAACTTTTATTGTTACGTAATTTTGAACGAGAAATGCATTAAATAATTCAATTATCTTCTTTAATTATATAGCTATATTGAAAAAAGTTAGACGTCTTATCGAAAAATTTGTACAACATTAAATGGGTAATGAATGTCGTATTCATTGTCCTTGCATTGATTGCTTAAATGTTAACTTTCAAAGTCAAGATGTGATATACAATCACTTGCTAATCCGAGGCATAGATAAATGCTATAGTCCATAACTTTATCATGGTGAATGTAAGGAAGCAAGTTGTAGTAGAAGTGGTGGTACAAGTTTTGATGATAGTAACAATAACGATGTAGATGATTTGTGATGTTAATGATGATGGTGATGATGGGATTGACGAGATGTTAAATGATTATGGGAATTATATGGAGACTATGAATGAAATAGGTATGCCTAACATAATTGGTAGTATAAATGAAGATAATTTGGGGAATTCATTGAAAGTTGCTCAAGAAGAATTATATCTAGGGTGCTCAAATTTCTCACAACTATCTTTTGTTGTGAAGTTGTTCCATTTGATGGTCTATAGTAAATAGAGTAACAAGTGTTTTGACATGTTAATTGACTTACTTAACGATGCATTACCTGTTGGACACAGATTACTTAAATCTTACTATGATTCAAAAAAATTGTTAAAGGACCTTATATTAGGATATATTTCAATTCATGCATGTAAGTATGATTGTTTTCTACTTTGGAAGGCAAGTAAAGATGTTTAGGAGTGTCTGATTTGTGGTACATCAAGGTGGCAAGTGGACGATGGGAGAGGGAAAAAGATACCAAATAAAATCTTTCAATACTTTCCTATTAAACCATGACTACAAAGACTTTTTATGTCACAAAAAACAGCGATGGATATAAGGTGGCATAAAGAGAAGCGCATTGATGATAACATTATGCGTCATAAAGCAGACTTAATTACATGGAAAGAATTTGATAGAAAGTTTCCATAGTTTGTATGTCGTAATGTTCAACTTGGACTAGCCTCAGATGGATTTAATTCTTTCGGTATTATGAGTACTTTGTAAAATATGTGGCCAATAATTCTAGTCCTATATAATTTACCTCCATGGAAGTGTATGAAGGAGCCTTTTATGTTATTGTCTTTGCTTATTCCAGGTTTTACTGCTCCTGATAAGGATATCAATGTCTACATGCAACCATTGATTGATGACTTAAATGATTTAAGGCTAACATAACAAAAATGAAAACTCCTCACAACACTGACTCCAAATCATTTGTTGTCGTATGACAAGAATTTGTAAGTGTAATGTTTACAAGTTATTATTCTATTAGTTAATACAATATAATCTATTATGTTCCAATTTTTTTATTCATATAATAGAGCCAGACTCAACTGTATAGACAAGAGTGTGATAGGATTACACTCTACAAGCTGACACACTACAAGGAAGGTGAAGGTTGGCCTTCTGAAGAGGTACAAAATAATTATATAAGTATAAAATTTTAATTTTAGATTTATTTATTTATGTAATACTAAGTCATAATATTTTAATTACATCTCGATTTTGTGTTTTAAACTGTAGGAAAAGATGCAGGAGTTGTTACAGAGAATATTATCTGATGGGAATGAGCCCGATGTAGGTGACATTTACAACAATGTTCAGGGTATATCAAAGATCTTGAGTATGGCCCTAAGCCAATTGGTTCATCATTGTCACAACCAATCTATGTAATGATGCTTCAAGGGGAGAACTGGTCGCTTAAGACTCAGTTACAATGTAGTGAAGAAAAGTTAGATCGAACTCAAGAAAAATTACAACGTAATGAGCAAAAATTAAACATTACTGAAAGAGAGTTGATCAAGCTAAAAAAGATGGTCAAACAAATATATGGGTCACAATATGTCAGTAGTAATGACGATGAGGAGTCTTAGTTTGTTAATAAATTTTTTTCTTAAGTTTTGTAATCAACATTTAATTGCATGTTTTTTATCAAAAAATATTTTATTTTTAATTATGAAATATTTTGATTGTATTTTAATTTATTATTATTTAAACAATATGTTACCAACAATAATTACAAAAAGTGATTGAATTATAATTCAAACCATGTTAAAAAAATAACATTAACAAAAAATGTTGTTAATAATTACAATTAAATATCAAATTGGTAATAGGGAAGGTAAATTAAAAATAAATATCCGTCACTAAAAGTTTTTAGCTTCAAATATAAGATCATCACCAAATCTTTTTACCTACGCTTTCCAGAACATCTCTACTAACATTTAGCTACGCTTTACTTTTCGCAGTTAAACATATTCTGCTACAAAAATAAATCGTCAGTAAATATTATTATATACGCCTAAGCTAACAAAACTAATTACATTTACCTACCAAAATTAAACGTGGCAATAAGTGATTTGCAACTATTTCTCCTCTCGTCGCATATTCTTATTAGGGACTAAGTAATGATCATAGCAAAATCTTTTATGTAACGATTTCTTTGAAATGTCGCAGATAATTTTTTGCTACAGGCTTTTGTGACCATTTGTTCGACAATTTTTTTAGTTAAATACTTTTGGCGATGTGAAGCATGATCCTTTAGGAGTTTTCTAACTCAAAAATGTAAAATTGGGTTTGTTATTAACTCTAAATCTTTAGTTTATCAAGTAGTTTATCTGAAATATGTAATTTACTTTTAAAATAATAATAATTTCATGTAAAAAAATCTCCTCAGTTTTATAATTCTTGTATATAAACCATCAACTTAATAGCCTATTGTCATTCTGTTTAGTACTTGAGGTCGATATTTATCTCAAATGATGACTAGCCCTAGGTTTATTAAGGAGTTACAACAATTAATAACCCATTATCTGAAGGTATGATAAGATACAAGAGTTCAAAGCATCGAACAATGAAAATCCATTTTCCTTAAACATACATTATACATGCATTAAAAGAGTGGGGCATTTCATCAAACACTATATATGCATTATCCTATATTCTCATTATTAACATACAAAGTTCTCAAATTAGCCAAATCATATCAGTATCACCAAACCAAACAACAATAATATCAAAAAAATTAACAATTAATAAAAACCAAATTTGAGAAGAGGGATTACCTTATTAACAATACGTTGGACCGTTGGTTAGTTAGTGCACTGGTGACCGAAAAAGGAGCTAGGAAAAGGACAGATGACACGAAGAAGAACGAAGGAAGAACATGACTGGGCGACACGAAGAAGAAGAACAGATGATGAATAGAACAACGACACGAAGAAGAACCAGAGGAGAAGGAGTTGTCGTGCATGACTGGCTAGGTGAGGGGGAACTGTGGGGTTAAAGTTGTTTTGTATCAACAAAGCAAGGTCGTTTTATTTTTGTTTTTTTAACCTTTGTGTAACTTAAATGATGTTATTTTTTCTTGCAACAAAATGACATTGTTTTATCATTTGTTTTAAAGTTTTGTGCAACTTAAACAATGTCGTTTTGCTTTTAAAGCAAAATGACATCGTTTTTCTATCAAAGTTATTTTTAAAATGTAACAAAACAATATTGTTTTGTTTATGATCACTAGGCCCCACCCTCTTGATCCGTTCTGGCCTATAGGCTAGTTTGATCAGGTTGGGTTGGGTCAGATTATTCTTGACATCCCTGTGGATAAGGAGATGAGCTCCTTAAAGAAGAATAACACTTGGGAATTAAATGAGTCACCCGTTGGGAAGAAAGCACTACTCAAAAAGTGAGTCTACATAATTAAAGTAAAATCAAATAATAGCATGAGATTCAAGACAAGATTGGTGGTTAAAGGGTACTCACAAAAAAAGACTGATTACACTGAGATATTTTATCCCACTATGAAGCTAACCATCATTAGAGTTTTGTTGAGTATTATTACAGAAGAAGATTTACATTTGGAACAAATGGATGTGAAAATTGGCTTTTTACATGGTAACCTAAAGGAGGAGATACATACATACATACATACATACATACATAAGTTTAAAATCAATGCCTTTATGTGCAATACATGGTAACCACTATGAAGCTACGTGATTCAAATGAAGGAATATTTGATGTGTGAGATGAGTAAGAGTTTGTATTGATTGAAACAAGCTTCACGATAGTGTTATAAAATCAATGCCTTTATGTGCAATAATAAGTTGAAAGAAGTCACACGGATCATTGTTACTACTTTAATAAGTTTAATGATGGTTAATATTAATTTACTTATATATATTGATGATATGCTGATTGTAGGTTCTAGCAAGGAGATTAATAATTTAAAAAGGAAGTTGTCTGAAAGATTGAAGATGAAGAATTTGGATGTGGCAAAGCAGATACTTAACATAAGAATTTTTAGAGATTGGTCAATTGGAACATTAAAGTTGTCTTAGCAGTAGTTTATTGAGAAGATGTTAAGTAGATTTTTCCATAACAATGTTAAGCCTAAGAGCACTCCATTGACAAGTCTTCTTAAATTGTCCAAGGTGCAGTTGCCTAAAATTGTAGAGGAGTGAGAATATATGTCAATGGTACTATAAGCTTCTGCAATTGGTAACCTTATATACACTATGGTTTGTACTGGACCAAACATAGCATATGCTATCAGAGTTGTTAGCAGGTTTATGTCAAATATAGGAAATGTGCATTGGGAAGTTATAAAACGGTTATTCAGATCCTTAAAGGGTACTTCGGCTATGACATTTTTCTTTGGCAAAGCAAAGTGAAATTAGAAGAGTTCGTTGATGTTGCTCTTAGTCAGATTTTGACACTAGTAAGAGTACTTCGAGGTATATCTTCACTATAGATGGTTCATCTGTAAGTTGAATGCCTAAAATTCAAATGTTTGTTTCCATGTCAACTACAGAGGTATAGTATGTGGCTATGTCTAAAGCTGGCAAGGAGATGGTTTGGTTGAAATATTTTGTATAGGAGATAGGTAAGAAACAAAATGAAAACGTGCTTTACACAGATAGCTATAGTGTTTTACAACTTGTGAAAATTTTAATATTCTATTTTAAGACCAAACATATACAACGCAGGTATCACTTTACTCACAATTTGGTTGAAATAGGAGTGTTGTGTTTGGAGAAGATTTCGGTTTGAAAAATCTAGCATATATGCTCATTAAGTATGTTGAAGTTGGAAAACTAAGGTTATGTAAGACCTCGGTTGACCTTCATGACTAATGATGGAGGTGTTGTCACGATAGGTGCTTAAAGGTTATTTGAGGTGTATGGGCAAGCTGTTGGTTTCTTAGTTTGAGCATCAGTCTTCATATAGGAGATTGTTAGGATGTGAAGCCTGATAGAAATATTTAGTTTCCTTGTATTGCTAGAGGTTGTATTTTATTTCTAGCAGCAAATAATACGAGATACAGAAAGTTAATTAGTATCCTAGTTTGGGTAGGATTTTGTTTTCATATTCTATCATAGTCTAGGCAGGATTATGTTTCCATATTCTATTATAGGTTTTTAATATATAAGGAACCTTAGTCCTAGGCTTGATAATTAAGCCCAAGCATAACCTAAAGTCAATGAATTGACCCAATTTGACCAAGCTTTAGGCTAGACTTAAACTTTTTTAAAAAATCTTTTGGGCTTTGGACAGGAGTTACTGGCTTGAAACCCAAAAGTTTTAGCAAAAATAACAACATTATTCAAATTTTAAATTAAAAAATCAGGCCTATGTCTAAGCTCAATTAGGCTTTGAGCTGGGAGGGACCAGGACCATGTACTCTATCATTAGACACCACAAGATAAGAGAAAATGAGTTTCCTAATGCCATTATAAAATGTTGGCACATTACCAAACCACGTAAAAATATTTTATCATTTAATTTTTATTTTTGCAAAATTATTATTATTATTATTATGTGTTTATGGTTGTTGATATGAAATTGCAGAGTATAAGAGCTTACCCAAGACTTTCTTGATTCACCACTTGATCTTCAACCAAAAAGAAGATTCGAACAAGAAGAGAAGAACAAAGTTTGTTTCAAGAGACTTGTAACTTGATATAAGGATGCCAAGTGATAACCTAGTAATAAAATGCTCACTAGGACAATTAGTATAACTACTTCCATCAATAATCACAAGGCATACTTTATTCTTAACTAACATCTCGTATGGAAGACGTTATTTTGTTGCTCATCACTTGACTCAGGTGAGATTAATGTATTCAAGGCTTGGATTACCAACAATGCTGCAGTAGACCCTTTAGCCTCGAATTCATCAGCAAAGTCGTGCCCCTCAATACCTTCTTCCATGTCGCTTTAAGTCAATTCAGGCATATCATCACACCCATGATCACTATTGTAAGTCATATCCTTCAATAGCATATACACCTTTTTGTTAGGATACCTGCAAAACAAAAATCTCACATCCTCTTTTGTTTATTTTCGAACCACCTCCCTTGTGTATAACCTAAAGCTACTCTCAACCTTAGTGTTTCACTCTTCAATAGGTTTTTTTACAGCTAGATGTAAATAAAAACTCAGCCTTTTATGGCTCCTTCCTTATTATCTTATTGAGTGAAGTGAATAACAAATGCTAATTCTCATGCAAATAGCATAAAGAAAACAAGTTAGGAGGTCAAAGAATAAGAATAGCTCAAGTATAATTTGCAACGGTAATCTAGAATAAGAAAATATATTAAAATATGTCACAAATTGGCAAAATTTTTGGTAGGGATATTTTCGTAATCTCTTAAGGAGTAAAAATATGCAATATGGGTGTTAGTCAAAAAATCTCTTCAAGTACTATCAAATTGATGTATAGCACGTTCTCATAGTCCTTACGGTTAAAAAAATATGACAATTTTAAGCCACAACACCTAAAAAGAAAACAATTCCTAGTGCAAATAGGATTGACTAAAAGTAGCCAATTTCAGTAATATTGACTTTCCTACCAATATGGAAATAATAGAAATAGGCAAGTAAGACTTCTTTCCTTGCAAGTACTGTGCGTTCGAAATCGGTAATACACTTTCACAATTAGGAAACCTAGTTTCCAAAAGCAACTTCACAAACTAAAAACTTTCCAAGAACACAACCTTTTTTAAAAAAGCAAAGGTGGCCAAAGCTACCTAAAGAGAATTGCCACCAAATTAAATTTGGACAGACATTTCGAAACATGTAAAGATGAACTTCTTGACACAAAAGAAATCAACTAAGAAACAATTCAAGATTGATTAAGAACTCTAAGAATGCAAATTCAATAAGCATGAAATTATTCACATAACATGAATCAAGATAACATAGGATCTGATACCAAATTGATATGAAATTGCAGAATATAAAACCTTACCCAAGACTTTTCTTGATTCACCGCTTGATCTTTAGCCAAGAAGAAGATTCTAACAAGAAGAGAAGAACAAAGTTTGTTTCAAGAGATTTGTAACCCAACCCTCAAGAGCATGCATAGCCCAATTCAAGTAAATTATGAATTGAACAACCCAAGACTGAAAGATGAACATCAAATAAAGACATCCCTAATTGATGAGACAAAATCAATTAGATAAGTTGCATACAAAGCATAAAAATCATGCAATGCATTCTAATTGTTCAACAAGAATAATAATAAGGATAAACCTCACAAAATAATGTCATAAAATTGTGTCACTTTATGATAGCCGAACCTCCCTGTATATGGGAGACGGGTTGACCAAAAATTAAGGAAAAGGAATTACCTTAAACTTATAATTACTTAACCTACTAGTAAACTAACTTTTAAGAAACAAGAGACCTTATAGGATTTGGTCAAGGAAACCTACTAATCTTTAATTACTTAACCTACTAGGAAACTAATTTTAGGAAACAAGAGACATTGTAGGACTTGTTCAATTGTCCCTTACAAAGAAGGAAATCTACTAATAGTAAATTCGGTCATAAGCCTTATTTGTCAAATTGGGTTGGTCCAACTTCTCTAAGACTTATTAAATTAACTTGCCAGGACTCCTTAATTAAATCAATTTGGACTTGGGCTTGAGAATTGACTTTTTTAATTAAATTATTCATAACCCCTAGCATCCTTTTGGTCCTAGCCCTTATTATAGGCCCAACAATACCCACAAGTAGATCTCTTTTGTAAGTTGACAATGGAATTCGAGTTGAAGACCTAGAACTCTTATCTCGAACACTTGAACCAATGACCCTGACTTGAGATGACATGTCACTAGCCCTTTGATCCATATCAGTTGTTGATCCTAACAAAATCTACTAAAAATATCAAATAAATTTTTGAAAAACAAACAAGTTCATTGATCTAAAATTTATTAAAAAATATCATAAAAATAAGGACAATTTTCTATACTTAAAAAAGTAAAAGTACTTCTAAATAATTTGTACCAGGCATATACATAATTTAAAAGATTTGTTTATAATTATGAATCACATGAGGGTTTAAGATGTTAAAAATTACTGTATCTTAATTTAATAATTTTTTATTTTTTTGTTTGTTTACTAAATCAAGTATTGTTTGTTTACTAAGTCAAGTATTGTTTGTTTACTAAGTCAAATAATTTATTTTCTTATTTTATAGGAAACTTGATCAATTTAAGGAAAATTACTAAAGAAGTCAGGTAGGATTTTGTTTTGAGTAGTAGCAAATTTTGAGTAGTGAAGTCAAGTACTAATGTATTGTTTAATTCGGGTGTCATAAGTAATAAATAATATTTTTCCAATATTCGTTCAGCTCCATAATATAATGTTAATTTATTCTTTTATTTTAGCTTTTTTTTGGTTTTATGGTATCAAAGGCATGTCGAAGTACTTATATGATTGCTTTCTTCTTGTTTAACAAATTTGTCTTGTTCAAAGAGGTTGAAAGTTATAGAAAGATATAGTTAACAAATGGGAGTAATAGTTCAAACACTCAGTATAATGTTGAGAAGCTTGTAGGAATATACTACAAGTATTGGAGAATGTATATAGAAGCTTATCTTTGAGGTCAAGACTTGTGGGAATTAATTGCTAGTCCTGATGTAGAAATTCCTATAGACACTCTAAAAAATGTCAAACCATGAAGGAAATGAAAGATCTACTGTAGTAAATCTCTTTTTGCTTTGAGGAATTCAATTAGCAAGGAGTTTATTAATCATGTTTGTGATCTCAATTCACCAAAAGAAGTATGTAAGACACTTGAAAGGCTATTTTCCAAAAAGAATATAGTAAGGTCACAATTGCTGGAGAATGAATTGACAATGCTCACACAAGAAAGTAAGTTTATTTATGAATATTTCTTATAGGATAAGAGTATCTATGCAAAAATTTTAGAATTATATATGAATGAGAAGATCAATGAAGCAAGATTGAGATGATTTCTTATTCAAAGATTAAGAAAGGATTACATTCCATTCATCACTTTAATTCAAAGATGGGCAAATCAACTTTCAGTTGAAGAATTAGAAAGTTTGCTTTCTAATTAGGAAGCATTGACAATGCAAATGGCAAATAATTCTTGGTCAGATTTTGTTCTAATATGAAAAGCGAAGAATCAAGATGAACATTGTAAGATCTGAACAAGTGCCCACTATAGAGAATCTTATAGAATTCTCTTAATAAGCCACTATTAGCATGATCATCATATGGTGATATGGTGTATGATACTTAAATGATTGGCTTAGTGCAAGTAGGAGATTATTAGTTTATGACCTAGAGCCAATTCGTTGGTTTTAGTTTAGTGACAAAATAATTTGAAAGCATTATTTATCTTGTACATATTTAGATGTATATGATAAAGTTCATGGGATAATTATACATTACAAATGAAATTATGATAAGATTATAATTATGAAATTTCTATTGCATTTATGTATTATCCCTAAATCGTTTTTAGTCATTGTTTTATTAAGATTTGACATTAATAGAACGTAGAAAGACTAACACACATTATGTTTTCACTTATGAAAGAAGTAGTCGATCTCATATACTAAAAAAGAAGATATTTAAATAAATATGTGAGTATTTTTTAGAGAACAAGTTCACTGAATTGACCCCATATAAGAAATCTATTTAGAATATTACTTATATATCTATAGAAATTCTCATTGTAATGATTGTATAAGTGATCATTTGACTTGAGATCTCCAAAGATATCTTGTATATGAATTGCTACGTTTTATCTACTTATGACCTATTCTAATCATAGATAGTTTAGTAAGTAGACATTAGATGTAGCATAAACTATCTAAAGATAGTTGTATGATCAATATATGATTCATCACCCTAAAGTAATTAGGGAGAATCTTATATTGTTCTCGATTTTTTTAATTCAAAAAATCCTTGTCCAAGGTCCAATAACATTTGTAAATATTTTACTAATGTCATTAATTGAATCAATTGATAATCGTGGATAACTAATATAATTGGACTCAAAATAGAGTAAACATTAATTCCATATTCTATATGTAATCGGAATATGGTATGATGAAAGAATTAAATTATACAAAAAAATTATGCACGGAAAGGTTAGTTAAAACTACTTTGACATTCCTAAATATTTAGGTGGTCATAATGTATTGCTAGACATGAATCTTGATCTATGAATATAAATTGTTTAATTAGAGAATCAAAAATAAATTAAAGGAGTTTAATTTATCTAATCCTAAATATGATTTAGGGTTATAAGTTGTATCCATTGCCAACATATTTGGGAACCTAATGGTCATACATAAAGATCGAGTTAAAGAGAGCAAAGATATGTTAACCAAATTAAACTTGTTGTAAAGTTTGAGAAATTTTATGATTAAATATGAGATATTTAATAAATAAGGATCAATATGAGATATTAGACCATATTTAGATATAATTGGTATTTAATTAGAATTTAATTATAATTAAATTACTAAAATGTCCAAAACCTATTATAAATAGACTTAAGTTCTAAGTGAGTTTGCACTCCTTACTTAACCCTCTCTGTAAGAGTTACAAAGTTCTTTCAACTTATTCTGTGGATACCGTTAAACATTTTTGCAGATAAAGTGGTTGAGATGGACCAATTTTGAAAATGATTTGATAGATATGACAAGAAAATTATCAAGCTTTAGAATAAGGTACGAATATTGTTGTACCAAGCTGTCTTACTTTAACCTTTTTAATGCTTCCCTCGTGATCCGTAAAATGTTGTTGGGGAGGAACTGGTTAGTTATCTCCTTCTTCATCTTCTCCTAAGTGTCAATAGGAGGTTTATCCATACTGATATCGTTGGAGGTTCTCGTTATCTACCACAGCTTTGCATCATTTACCATATACATAGTCGTGATTGACACCTGCTCCAAATTGCACACCTTTAACCCTGTAAAGTATTGACCTATGTCCCATCAGAAATTTTGAAACTTCTTCGCATTCCGCTTGCCATCAAAAGTTAACTTGTGCCTCTCGCACCTTTATTAAAGTGCTTTCGGCATGCACAACATCCTATACTGCAATGAAATACCTTAAGATCGTGATCTCCAATCTTTAATCTTCTTAGCCGCTATTTGTCACTGCAACTATTGGATATGTGCCTTTAAAATCTCGAGCTAAGAAGAGTAAAAAGTGACTTCTTCCTTCCCTTGAGGAATTGACCCTATGAGTACCTCCACTCTATTGGCATGCTCTGCCAAATTGTTGCCTCTTGTTATATTAAAATGTGGCTCTGATATCAGTTATTACAAAGGTTTTCTTAAACACCGAACTTAGACGAAAGTCTTGTTTACTCCTTTACACGACAATCTCACTTAGGTTTATTTAAGTAAGATTCAGCCTTTTCACATTATCATTGACCAACAAAACCTTATTTTCGAATGTCTCATGACCTTCGTAATGTTTAACTCACATTCTTACAAGAATACTATGAAAGTATTAAATAATTATAGGCAATAATAAATACATAAGAGTTACAGTAAAAACCAACCTTTATTATTTCCCCAAAAATATACAAAGGATATCTCAATGTGTTTCCTTCCTCTCTAGCTCTCCTCTCCCTAGGAGCAAGGCTCAAATAAACTATTTATAGATGTCTTTGGATTTACAATTTAGAATCTTAATTAAACTGAACTAACTAGATCACCTTTTTCCCTATCAAATTATATCATAGTAACCAATCGAATGACAGCCCCATCCGAATAGGTCTCTATCTAGTAGGATATAACTACATTGCAATTAACAAGATACGAGATTACATTTAACTAGGAATGACACATCCATATTCATTAAGAACTCTACTATTTTTAGATGATCATCTCATATAGTCTTTATCTTTTAGAGCTGATGCATATCTACTATGATTTTATCCACCACACCATCCAAGATTTTCCGTTGATCTCTATCCATTGATGATGAGTCATCTAAGCCTAAAGCTTTTCATAGCACATTGATTCGGTCCAATACTTACCTATGTTAAGTCCATTAGTCATGGTTCATCTATTTGAGCACACATTAAATCCTTAAAGCTCTTTCATATCTTCCTCATGTATGTAATCTAGTTAACCTTCAAGTCAAGGTTTATCTTAAGCTATATTTTGGTCTCACATTCAAATCTTACATTTCGTCAAAGATTTTTACCAATGTACATCAATGCATGCCAACTCATTAACAATGTTTGTTTTCCTTGCCTACTAGCAAATTTTTGCCTTTTTTTGTCTTCCCAAATGTCAAACATTAGTCAATGCTCTCCGATGCTTGCACAATTAAGACCTAAGGGTCTAACAGTAGGCCTCCTCATAATATGAAAGTCAGCTATCACTCTAACTTGCCTTCACTACACTTTTACCTTAAGGGGATTATCACCTTTACTTTAACTATTATCTACTCTCTTGCAAAACTGATTAAAGGAGTATGCCTAGGCTTGAATTGGTCGATCAATAACTCTATGACTAACAAATCTCCCTTGAATTCAAATTTTAATGATTAATAAAAAGATATATATCGAACTACCGTTGTCTACTAAAATTATCTTGACTTTAAAATTCAAGGAGGTGGCCGAGATGACCATAACATCATAGTTTAGATTTTATTATATTATGGAACTGACATCAAAAGATATCTCTTTCATTATTTGTTTCTTCGTTGCAGGCTTGCTTGCTAGGTTAATTTTGTTATGGTGGCCTTTCAGGAAAATTTTGAAATATGACTTGCTCATCTTTAGCTATCTCTTCACTATCATGTTAGTACCTTAGATTTGGGTGACTAGGCAATAGGGAATGACTGCCTCTGTTGCCTATCTGGTGAACATGATTGTGCCCTTTTGCACTTCCTTCCGCTTTCTTCCACAGGCCTATGAGACAAAAATTAACTAAGTTGTGCCCTTTGAAACAAACTACGATACTTATATTCAAGTTCTGATAATCCTTTTTGTCATGTCCATAATTTTTATGTAATTGATGACATTTGTATGCATTCTTACATTCAGGTCCTTATTAGAGGGACTTGAGAGAATTAGGAGATCTTTCTCTGAGACATAATTTAAGAAGTTGTTCAGCGATGCATACCACTAAGACATGTATATGTTCCTCTTTTAGTGACTGCTCTTACCTGTTATCAATTCCCCTCCTCTCACTAGTTTGTTGCAGGAATGCCTCACCTCCTAACATTCTTTTGTTAGACCTACTTGCTCTTATTGTGCTAAACTACACAGACTTGTCCGAAGGTCTCTTGAGTTCCTCCATGTCTACATATCTTTGGCCCCCTATTGTTTCTCTTTAAGGTTATGTGCTTTGTCCATCGATAATGACCTTGGGTTGATACCTTTGCAAATTCTTCTCATAAAGCTACCAGTGCTATGAAACATGATTTAAGTATGAGATATGAGTTGTTCCCACGTTGAACCTTTGGGTGTAACGCATAGGTTTTCTTCCTGCATTTTGACTAAATCAATGAGTGTTATAGAAGTTTTGGGCCTTCACTTGTTGCTGGCAAAGTGAGATTCAAAGATCTTTAACTATATATGTAAATCTTATTAAAAACCTGCATGCAGGGTGAGGTTTCAATCTTTTGCACCCATCAATGTTAAGGAGAAAGACTTGCATTTTAACGCATCTGAACTTCTGAAGGCGCTTACAGATATATAATTTCCTTGTAATGACTACATGGTCAGTAGGGTCTGCCAATCTTTTGTACGTTAATTTCCAAACCTAAAAGCTTGAATTTCGGTGGTGACGGTTCATTCACGATGGTTAAGTGAATAGGTTCTGATAAGCAGCCTCTAGATAGTCTTATCACGACACGTTTGTGGGCAGGACAGGAGTAGCGTTGTCCGTTCGAGGTCCTGCTGAATCGTTTGTGTGCTAATCTATGGATTGCTCTCCATCAGTTGGAACACCTTTTCTACATGTTAACTCGATTATGATCCACACTTGTCCATGCAAATGCACAAACAATATTGTAAAGCTGACTATTGGAGGGGGCTTATACTGGTGTTCATCAACTTTCTCACCCTTGGTTCTTTGTTCATTTATATACTGAAAGTTAAATATTCATTAGTAAGCAATGAAATATGGTATTTATTGTCGCGGTTATTCCAATAATGCCTTACAAATCAAAAAGAAAAAGACCAAATTTTAGGGCGCCGGTCAATTGGTAAAGGGCTCTCTTAATTTAAGTGAAATCACGGATTTAAATTGTTCTTATGTATGCAGTTGTTTAAAATTTAGGGTCAAAATTT
Source organism: Erythroxylum cassinoides (assembly GCA_027478405.1). Lineage (NCBI taxonomy): Eukaryota > Viridiplantae > Streptophyta > Magnoliopsida > Malpighiales > Erythroxylaceae > Erythroxylum > Erythroxylum cassinoides. The sequence continues at coordinate 57,234,509 of JANIPM010000003.1, forward strand.
TGCTTCCTACAAAAAATCTATTTAACTCAAGTGAGAATTAATCTAAGTGTAATTACTTTAAAGGTATTTTTTATAATTAGGACTCTTTTAAAAGACTTCGTGAGTAAAAATAAATAAAGAAAAAGACCGTATAGACCTGAAGTATCCATGAGCTCATTTCCATAAACCATGGGCGCTGACCGGCAGATACACATGGGCCTATATACACATGCAAGGACGCAACAACATTGACTCCCACAGAACATGCCTAGTGGGACCCGTCCAAAATGTCATGTCCAATCAGAGGACAGGAACTTGGGAGTTGGGAGAAAAATTACTAAATTGCCCTGGAGGTTTCATGCGCAGAGCTGGATAGAGAAGTGTCCAGCCTGGAGACGCTTCGACAGACGGTTAGCATCATCGTTTCTTTGATTGCCAATCAACGGTTCAGATTTCTCCATACCCTCGACTATATATACCGAAAAAAGAGAATATTACTGAATCACTGAGTTCTCATATACTTGTTTTCGTTTCACTTCTGCGACTCGTCTCGTTATCGTAAGCACAGACACCAAAAACATCGATCTCTGGTACGCTGTTTTTGTCTCTGGACAGAGAGAGAAGAGACCCGGTAAGGAATTTGCTCAGGAGAGCGCTTCGTGTGGTTAGATCCGAACTGCATTGCTTTTGGTTGGTGCCATTTTCTGCTGTTTTACGTGTTAGAGTTTCGTTCTTTGTGCTATATTTATGGACTCTGGGTTCATTTTTTTCATTGTTATTCCGTCATCTGTTTGTGATACCAATGTTGGTTTTCTATTCTCTGTTTGGTTGGTGAGAAAGTTTTTACTTTCTTTTAAATTCCTCATTGCACTGAGTACTGGCGGGTATATGAGAGAGTGATTTTTGCGATTTCGAATTTGATGTTTATGTATTATGCATTGTACTTTAGTGTATGTTGCTCATGATTTACGGCGAAATTTTATGAGAGTATAAAAAAGGAATCTTCGATGTGTGTGGCTAAACTCATTATCGAATTTGAATGAATTGAGCGGCCTGTTTTACCTAATTGAGCTGTTGGTTGGTTTTTTGCTATTATACAAAGACATAATGATGAAACTTTTGATCACAAGGGTCCCGCACTTAGAAAAGAAAGAGAAGTTTATGAAGTTGAAAAGATGTTGTGTGTCTTTCTTGACGCTGGAAACGAAGAAACAAAGTGCACAATGGATTTCGAATAGATCAGTTATTTGATCAACTGTAGATTTGATAATTGGAATAGCTCTGGTACCTTGGACGGGAATTATAATCATGTGGGGCCGCTGACTTCGATCATCCTTTGTCTTTCTTGTGGGAAAGATTGAAGGAGGACCCAATTCCATACGTAGTTAGTAATTGTAAATTTGAAACTTGGCAAGTAAAAAATCTTGAGTTATGCTCGCATCTGTAGTTGTGGTCCACAAGTATCGTTTTCAAAAATTGAACTTTTGTTGTTGAAGACTTAACCTAGGCTTTTCAAAAGTGTAAAATGACATAAAGAACACTTTCAGGTTGTGCTTTATAATTTCTGGCCTATTTACTAGTTTTTCTCTGTTCATAACTAATCATTTTGAATTCGTATCTTCAATTATATAGTGAAGCTCAAAGATGGCTGAACGGAAATTCACCGTTGATCTAAATAAGGCTCTTGTTGTCCAGGTAAAGGACATTTTACTTTTAATTGAGCTTTTCATAGTTGTGGTTGTTCTGTACTTTAAGGTATCGTGTACGTTTTCCTTTTTTTTTTTAAAAAAAAAGATTAGAATGAAAAATGGTTTCCAGGGGATTGTCTTTAAGTGATACTCTTTCCTCCTTCAGTTACTTTGGTCATTTCGATAGTGGTTTAAAGTATATAGTTATTTATTCTGCATTTCTGTTAAGTATTCCACTCAACCTTGTGCAATGCATTTTTCTGTTAATCCAACTTCTAGAGCAAGCTATAAGTTTCTCTTCCTTTTTTCTTTAAAGCTGTTATTACCTTTCCTTGGTGCCTTATGCAATTCCACAATTTCTATTTCTTTTGGGCTTTGATAAGTTCCCCCCAATTATCTTCTCTTCTTTTCCCTATTTTGGTGGTTAACTTCTTGATATTCTGTCACAGGTTGGTCATCTAGGAGAAGATTATGAGGAATGGATTCATCAGCCTATTGTTTCCAAGGAAGGGCCTCGATTGTTTGAAAATGATATTGTAGAGGTATATGTTTCTTTATATGGAACCTGCTGCGTGAATGTTGTTTCCCTTGTGCAGGCACTTACATGAAATATGTTGCATTGGAACAGTTCTTGACTCGAACAGTTTGGTGGGCAATTCCAGTTATTTGGTTGCCAGTTGTATTTTGGTGTCTATCAATGTCTGTTCAGATGGGACATACACTTCAAGATATAGCTGCAGTGGTGGTTTCTGGCATTTTTATATGGACTTTGATGGAGTACAGTTTGCACCGCTTCCTTTTCCACATAAAAACAAAGAGCTATTGGTTCGTCTTTCTGCTTTTTCACTCTTATCTCGTTGTGTATTGCTTCTCGTTGAACATTTAGTGAAATTCTTTCTTGTCTTTGCCAACTTCTTGTAGGGGGAATACCATACACTATCTTCTTCATGGTATCCATCATAAGCACCCTATGGATGATCTGAGGCTTGTTTTTCCACCAGCTGCAACAGCTATTCTCCTATTTCCTGTACATAATACATACTGCTTTTAATTATAAGTTGTCCTCAAATTGTTGATAAACTAGTTACTGGTTCTTGGAAAATAGGGTATTTCCCTTCTCAAACTGTGTCTAGTTTTTGTAAATTTTCCCGTTGCTTCCTCACTATCTATGGTACTCTGAACTATTAACAAATCTAATATGCTTGGTGCTCAAAGTATTACGAAGAGCAGGCTGCTATAGTTTGACTATACCTTTGATAGATCTCTGTATAGGAAAGGTTGAGATGAAAATAGTCTTGTTTTCTGTATAGGCCACTTTAGGTATTAAGAGAGCCATCTTAGCCACATCCTGACTGCTGATGTTATTTGGGATCTTCCACTGTGTTTACTAACGCTTCTGCGCAAGGCATGCTAGAAAACATAGTTGGCGTTAAATTTTGCAAATTAGTATCCCAGTTCTGCATCTTGTGTATGTTTATTTGTACACTGCACACCGCTTGACATTCCAATTTGTTGTTTTCCAGTTCTGGAACTTGGCTAATCTTTTGGCTACCCCTTCTATTGCTCCGGCTTTGTTTGGAGGTGTTTTATTCGGATATGTGATATACGACTGCACCCATTACTACGTACACCATAGTCAACCCAAAAGCAACTTCCCAAAAGGTCTTAAGGTGGGAACGTTATACCAATAATTTGTGTTGTGTGGCATTGCTTGGATACAAAGGCGATGAGATAATTTCATCTATTTTCTGAAACCTGATTCTTTGGTTGACTGTTACTGAAAGTCTTATCTGTGCTTGCTAATTACGTTTGTGACTGGTGATCTGCAGAAATATCACATGAATCACCACTTCAGAATCCAAGATAAGGGCTTTGGAATCACATCTTCCTTCTGGGACAGAGTGTTTGGAACACTTCCTCCATCAAAACTGGAAGGGAAAAGTAGATAAGACAAGTTTTAGGTGGAAGGTGTAGGAAGATAGTGTCAAGGGGAATTCAAAGTTACGCGTTTAGTTTTGTGAAAAATTCTTTATTCTTCAGTAGTATTAATTGATTGTGGGTTTGCATTGACCTCAGTGATGTCTGAATCAGAGTTGTAGCTGGTCATGAAGACTCGATTTTAATATACCCTTGTATAATTTAAGTTTGAGTTAATGTCGATCATATCTCTTTGCCCTTTTGGGAGCAATATTTAGATTCTGCATTTCTGTAGTTAACTTGAGACCAAACATCCTTGTGATTGAACTTCCTCAAAAATCCGTACTAAGGTAGTCATGCTTGAAAAGTTTTACCCTCAAACATGCATCTCCTAATTCTTTTTTTTTGGTGCAATGCATCTCCTAATTCAGAACAATAACATAGTTATAGAGTGTCAAACATGCTTTCCCTTATAGCCATCTCACTAAAAGTAAAAATGATTACTACAAGCAAAAAACAACTATAAATTTTAAGAATTTGATAAAAGGTCAAATTATAACGAAACATTTTTATCAATATTTAATTTAAACTCTATCATTTCATTTCGATATTTTTAAAAATAATCTTGATGTTTTTTAAACGTTTAAAAATAACCTTACCATTTTGAAAACGTTCAATAAGAACTTCGGTTTAACATTTCTGTCAACCTCCCATTGTAAAAATGTACCTTTGACATATTTATTTATTTTTATACCGGCCCTATTTCACATGTATATCTTATGTGATAGGAGGATCGAAAAGTCGGTTTGTTATTGCCTAATTCTAGATGACAAAGTTTGGGTTTGGCATTGTTTTATGTTTGCCTTCATTGCCAAACGAAAAACAATTTCAGATGACAATGTTTGAGTTTACATTAAAGGTTGTCATCTAATGATGTTAGTATGCCTAACTCATCCTCAAAAGCTAGCTTAAGAAGAGGAAGTTTGCATACTATTATAAATTGTTTAATGCGCTTATAGTTGTCCGATATAGGATTCCTGACACACACCCCTCAGTTCAGAGCAAGACTAGACATCTGATGGACATATTGGACAATGGGACATAACCAGGCACCGCCCCAAACCATCGAGACAAACTGACTTGGCTCTGATACCATGTTAGAAATGCCTAACTCATCCCCAAAACCTAGCTCAAGAAGAGAAAGTTTGCATACTATTCTAAATTATTTAATGCTCTTATAGTTGTCCGACGTGGGATTCCTGACAAATGACGAAATCAAACAAAAATAATGTTAGACAACAACGTTTGGCATAAACCCAAACGTGGAGATAATTCAGAAGATCTTCCTCGTGTTTCTCTATTTATGGGTGTTGACATCTCTAATCCATCTTGCTCATGTTTCTCTGTTTGTGGGTGTGTGGCTTTTCTCTATATCTCGTTGTGGGCGTTCGTCGGCGTTTGGTGAGGTATGCTTCTCATGGTGGGCTTTTTCTTATTTCATAGTGTTGGGTAATTTCTCCATATTTCAATGTCTACGATTTTTTTATATTAAAGGCTTATGTTATATTTTTAATTTTAATTAAGATAATTGTTTATATAGGTAATTATAGGAGACAAGTGTAGACAACTTTGGACCCATATTATCTGCTGTGGTAGATTAAAGGTAACATATGGTCCCGACATGATACTTTTCTTTGTCGATAGTTTCAATCCAATATGCTTCCTTTATAAGTGACTAACATGTTACAAATTATTGTGTGACCTATATTAAGTAATATTGCATGGTTGCTTGAAGTTAATGTTATTTTATGTATAGTTGTTTGAATTTTACATGATATTGCATGGTTGCATGCATGTTATTGTTGAATTTCATCCACAAAACATCTGAATTTCTTGTCTTATGCTTATGAATAGTGTAGAAACAATATATGGACTTCTAACATGGACTTTCACATTCATTTTATAGTAACATTATAAGCTTCCATATTAGTTGAAATGCTTCTAAGATACCTTTAAAACTACGTATTCCTATCAGAATTGTTGTCATATATATCATCTATCAAAATGACTGTAATTTCTCTATTTTCTGTTCGTTTTTATGTCATGTTATGTTACTTGATCATCATTATATTTTGAGTGCTTGATGGTCCTTTCATGGATTGGATGGATGACAACTATTAGGAGTAGATTTTCATCAAGTAAACTCCTTAAACTCCTACAAAGAAATTATAAAGTATTGACTTAGTTTACTATATATATATAAATATATAATAATGAAAAGAAAGCTTTTTCTCATCAAATATCATAACTTTTAACTCTTATTGTCGATTCAGTTAGCATTCATCAAAGTAGCTTGTACATGTGTTTGTATATGTTGTTTACATATCATTATTTACTTGCCTTTTGTAAGGTTATTCTTCCCATGTATAGGGTTATAATGACTCAATGTAAAACCTTAAAGTTATGTTATGATGGATACTTTAAGAAAGATTCCAAGTTGAGTTTTGAAGGTGGGTTATCAAGTTATTTTTAAAAAGTTGATCTTGACTTTATCAGTTATAGATAAATTTGTGAGATAGGGAAGGAACTTAGATACTTACATGTTGACAAGACTTATTTTAGAGTTCATGGTTTTATATCATCAATAAGTCTTTAAGGCTCATAGAATCTAATGAAAGTTGCATTAGGTTAATTAACTTTTTAAAAATACATGGGACAGTTAAGGTGTATCTTACACACAAACTTGATGATCCAATTATGGCTCCAAAAGTTTTGGCTTTGATAGGTAATGCTGAGGATTTGGGATTTGATGAGGATGTTGTGCATGATGAAGTTAATGTAGATATCATTGAAGAAGATAGAATTAATGAGTATGTGGGCATTTGTGATAATGAAATTGAAATTAATAATGAAGCTAAAGGTGATGATGAAGCTAAAGATGGTAATGAAATAGAAGGTGAAGATGATAAAGAAGTTGAAGGAGTACAAACTACATTTGTTGTTTTAATTCCAGACTGCCACCAAATAATGAAGATTTACTCTAGTGATTATGGAAGTTTTATTGATAGTTACGAGTACCCTAGTGGAAAGGAGCCTAGGGAGCCCATTAGAAGACCTAGCATAAGTGTTAGACATGAACTGGGTAGTAGTATGTTATATTGGACACTAGGTATTGAGTTTGGCAATACTAAAGAGTTTAAAGATATTTTTGTTGATTATTCAATAGCAATAGGGTTTAATATCCGATGGAAGAAAAAGTGAGGCTAAACAAATTAGAGTTGGATGCATTAATGGGAATTATATGCAGTCTATGATAACAATGACACATGTTTCAAAATAAAAACATATAGTTCTGAGAATATATGTTTCATAATAAACAAGCTTAGAATGGTATCAACAAATTTTTTAGCTAGACACTTCTGGAACAGAATTCTAAAGAAGACTAACTTTACCACTAAAGGTGATTAAAGAATGCAAGTAGAAGTTGAACATGTTTGTTAATTCTACTATGTGTAGGGCTGCTAAGAGGAATTAAAGAAGGAGAGAGTATCATACTTTGCTCATGAATATTCCAAGTTACAAGGTTATATCAAGGAGTTGAAACATAGCAATCTCGGATCAACAATGAAACTGGAATTATTAAATAATCAAGAAACCTCATTGTTGTAATTCAAGAGGTTGTACATTTATTATGGAGCTATGAAAGAAGTATGGAGGCACTTGAGGAACATACTTTGGATAGATGGTTGTTTCTTGAGGACAAAATTTCAAGTGAAACTAATCAGTGCAGTTAGAAAGGATGGAGACAGAGGCAAGTATCTTATAGCATGGACAGTTGTTGGAGTTGAAAATATTAATTCATATAGTTAGTTCTTGTCACTCTTATTAGCTGATTTGGAGTTAGAACATGGAGATAGAGTCACAATAATTTTTGACATGTAAAAAATACATAATTGTAGACTTGCATTTTCTTTACTTATTATCTGTATGATAAGTTCTTATATTATGTTATTTGATAGTTATTTTATAACTTATGTATCTAAGGAATAGTAAGAGTTGTTAAGGAGATGCTTCTAAATGCATGTTATAAAAAGTGCATCAAACATATTTACCATAATTAGCATGTACAATGGAGTGGTAAGGACTTGAGGAGAAAATTTTGGGCATGTGTATGGTCTATGTATATCAAAGACCTCAATAAGCAACTAAATAAATCAAATACATTTAAACCTAGGTGTGTTTTTGCTTTGCATGAATATCCACAAGAGAGTTGGGCTACACCATACTAATCATTTGAGTCAACATGTTCAATCAATGAGAGTAACCTGAGTGAGAATTTCAACAGATAGGTCCTTGTAGCAAAAGAGACTAGTGATTAATACATTAGAAACCTTAAGGATAAAGGTGATGAGGAGACATGCTAAAAAGAGGTTATATGCATATTTATAGAATTAGATATTTCACATGTAGTTGTGAAGAAACTTGAAAAAAGAAAGGAGCAATGAAATGGAGAATTGTGTGAAATGGTGATGGGGTATATGAGGTCAATAAATAGGATGGAAAGTATATTGTAAGACTAAGAAGGGAAAATTATTATAGTTATAGAGTGGGACCTTTAACATACTATTTGTGTAATCAATCACTCCAAACAAAAATTAGAGGCATTTATGAATGACTAATAAAAAAGAATACCTTTTTAAGAGTGTATGATTATATGTTGCAACTTATTAAGGGAGTGATCTTTTAGCCATTGAACGATTATAAGAAATACATACACCAGTTAAGAGGGTGAGGTTAAGAGGTCCAAAAATGAACCAGAGTGAAAATGTAGGAAATGTACGAAGTGTAAGTAAGGTGATGTAAAAGGATCAAGTGTAAAATTATAGAAAATGTGATGTTTGTGGACACAATAGTAGAACATGTAATGTAACAAACTTAATGAACAATATGTTAATGTAAGTGATAACACTTTTATACCTTTTTTAATTTTAATAAAAGCCTAATTAGGTCTTCCAACTTAGGTTCGAGTTGCACAAAAATCCTGCAACTTTTTTTTAGGCCTAGTAACCTTAAACTTTCTACAACTTTGTCTTTTAACCCTAACTTCACTAAGAGATTGGGTTTGTCTAACATGCTCCACCCAGGTACTGTTGGATTTGTTAGAATGAATAAAAAGAAGGGAAATTTCATTATTTTGCTATCAAAAAAGAACATAATGTTAGTAACTCAACATACATTTCCAACATTTTTTCCTGTCATTTTTCTCTACCTGCCATCGATCTCCAGCATCTGTGCATATGTAAATATCTCTAGTAAATGTCAAGCTTTTTTTATCTCCGACTTCCATCTCTAGCCTATTGATTCAATGAAGTTACCTTTATCTCCTACACTATACAGGCATTATGGGTTTTGTTGCTTCTTATGGGCTCATTTAAGTTTTGTTGCTTCATGTGGGTTCATCCATTGTTTCCTACTAATTTAAACATTGCTTGCTGCTAACCCCAATTCACCATTGCTTAGTTGTTTCTAAATCAGTCATTGTTGCAGTCATATTATAAACATATGTGATTATGTATATTATATTAAGATATATTAGGATATGCAAATTATGGAGGACTAATTTATTTTAATAGGTGTTTTTTGTAATACTTTAATTTATTTTGTGCTTATAGCAGCAAAATAAATTTTAAGTAAAACACAATTCAATAGGTGTTTGATGTTATATTTTAATTTATTTTGAACTTATAGGAACAAACCTTATTCAAGTTATAGGAGAAAACCTAATTTTATAGACTATTAGTAACATTTAGTACACTAATTTCATGTTGGTTTTTTTGTTACATTTTAATTTCCTAACCCT
>JANIPM010000003.1:57293681-57317540 GCA_027478405.1 Erythroxylum cassinoides
TTCCACATGATTTGCCTGCATTGTCCTTTAGTTTGAGTCAAAAAGAAATTTTAGTTTTTGTGAAAGTGAGTAGTTCAGCTAGCCCAAATACAAAACCGATACTTTACATTCTGCAGTATTTCCAATTTACACATATTATCTGCTATACATTCACAAATTCAGCAAGTAAGCTGAGTTGTTATTTTGGAGACATATTATACACGAAAATTTCAAATTGAAGATCAGAAGCTTCAAGTTTCCATCCAGCTGCAACTTGAGTGAACAAAGGAGAAGGTGTTCAACATTTGGCCTCAACCATCATTCACGCTCAACAGGTTGTGCAGTAGAGAGGCCATCTTCAATCCTTTAAGGGAGCATCTTCAAGAGTGGTATCAGAGCTTCACGGTTCACTTAGTCTGGACCAAACTGAACAATGACAGGTATGAATCCGATAGTCATGAACTTGCAAAATGTGCAGCCAAACATTCCGGTATTGACAGGAGACAACTATAAAGCATGGGCCATTCGAGTAGAGGATTGTCTAAGGATCAGCGACTGTTGGAATGTAGTCACCGAAGGAGTAGCTGAAGAACATGGAGCCATGACTCAAGCAGACCAGACACGGTTGAACCAAGAAAGGGACAGAGATTTTCGAGCCTTAGTGTTCTTGAGGTCAGTGGTAAGTGAGTCCATTTTGCTAAGGAATGCAAGTTTTAGGAGTGCCAAAGAATTGTGGGATACTCTCAAGGTAGAGTATGTTGGATCAGCTCAAACCTTAAGGCTAAAGAAGCAAACAATTTTGAGGAGCTTTGAAAATTTTTCTATAAAGGATGAGGAGAGTGTATCAACTGCAAAGAGTTGATTTTAAATTTGGTGCAGCAACTAAAGGAGTTTGGGGAGAACACTAACACAGAAAGGTTAGTGGATAAGTTCCTAAGTAGATTGCCATTAAGGTTTGAAGCAAGTATAGCACCTTGGAGTGGCAGTTCACAAACGATCCAGAATCTGTAACTTTGGAGCAAGTCTTCAATGTTTTGGAGATGCATGAAGAAAGACATGGCCATAGAAGAGAAGTTCCTTTGATTCAAAACCTGCTCAAGCTCAAAACCATCTACCAAATCAGCCTCATAGCCATCAAACACCACATCAAATCCATACCTACACTTAAAATTACCCTTACCCGAATCAGTTATACCCTCAAACACAATATACCTCACCAATGCCCTACCAAAACATCCAAAATCCAAACCAATACCATGGTAACCAGGATATCCGAATACAAGGAGGAACAAGGATGCCTAAAGGGGGATTGTTTGTTAATTGCAGATTTTGTGGGAGGAATAATCATGCAGCTGAGGATTGTTTTTGGAATGACAATGTTGAGTGTATTTTTTGCAGGAAAAGGGGACATACAAGAAGGGTTTGCTATGAGAAGTGGATGAAGGAACATCAAAATCCACAAAGTTCACTCTTTGGCAAGCCACCTCCAATACATCCTCTTCAAAGAACCAATGCCTCACTAAACATGATACCATCTCAACTACAACCTTATCAACATGTTCCTGAATCTCAAATACACCAAGCTCACCTTGCTGGAAAATCAGAAATTCATCAACCAACCCAACTATCTCCATTTCTAATCCCTCAATAGTACATGTATCAACCTCAAATGTCTCAACCTTCTTCAATTCCTCAACCTCATACCTATTACCCTCAAATGACTCAACCAAACATGTCTCAGTCTAGTTCAATATATCAAACTCACCAAAATCTTCAAACAGTCTTGCCAAATCAATCAAATCAGCACTTTCAAAGCACAAACCCAATGATAGATTCAGCATTATATTCACAGCCACAAACACATTCAAATCCTCAAAACCTCTTATCCAACATGTCAAGCATTCAACCTGGATCATCACAAACCAATCAACCATCAAAAAATTCAGTTACTGAGGAGAGTGTATTTGTAGTGGAAACCTGTCACAAAACCATGAAAGATAACCCTACTGTTGAAACTTGTGTTGTTGAAGCATGGAAGCAAGTGGAAGCGGAAAAGGCTAGGGTAAATGAAGAGAGGAAACGTGCTGATATCGCAAGAAAGAAGGCTGAGGAGTATCGCCTTCAGTTGGAGACAGTGAGGAAAGAAGTTAAGGAAGCTAAGCTGAAGTTTGAGGAGGCAATCATAAAGTTAGAAGAAACAAAGGCTGATGTAGCTAAAGAGAAAGAACGTGCTAAGATAGAGAGGGCTAAAATAGAGGAGCAAAGATGTGTGGCAGAGAGGAAGATCATGGAAGAAACATCTCGTGCTGAAGATCTTTCTAGACAGTTGGAAGATGCTAGACAAATTATTGAGAAAAAACAGAGGGAGACTCAGAAAATGAAGCTTTTAGATAAACAACTGAAGCTTGAGAAAATGAAATTGAAGCATACCAAACAAGTGGTTAAGCTGGAAAAGAGTCGTCATAACATTTTGCTGCAAGAGCTTTCACGCTTGAAGCTTGATTTTGGTCAAATATCATGTCGCCTCGATTTACTTGATAAATGTTTCTCACCGAGCAATCAAGGTATGAAGTACCTGGAGCAGGTCAGTGTCCTCCTCTTAACATGTAGAATCCTCAGGATATAATTTGATTTTTCAAAATTCTTTATCTGTTTTGACAATTGTGTTTGTTTATCATATTGCTTCTTAAAAATAGCTTACAGGTTTGGAGTTTGTTCTATACTTTGCTACCGGTTGATTTTTCTCCAACAAATATGCTTACCTGATGGATCTTTAGTAAAATGATCTGGTGGGTAGAGCAAATATTTGCTCTCAATAATGTTTTAGTTTAAAAATTCGAACCCTTGAATGCAATTCAGTGTAACTAGTATGTATATGCAACAATTCAAAATTTTAATGCTATTTGTAGCTCTGCTGCTTATACTTTCACGCACTTCACTTGACATTTAAAGATATATGTGTATTCCGTATTTCCTCAAAAATGGAAAGATCTTTGCCGTATGTTATGCATTTCTTTGCCTTTGTTTTTTTATCTTCATTATATATATGTTTTTGTTTTTTTACATGAACAAAAATAAGCTACTTCATGCTTAGAGTTTCCTTATTTGATTCTTTAATGTACATGTAGGCTTTGGATTTTACAAATATCCAAAGGTCAAAGTTGATGAGAGAGCATGGTTTTGAACAATTTCAAATTTCACCTCGAACTAAAAGTGAACTTTTGAAACTTGGGTTCTCAGATGGTACTGCCTCTGGTCTTGGGCAAACCTTTGATTCTAGTGATCCAGTTCGGCCTATATGTGGGGCCAGTTGTGTGGATGTGACCTCAGGTATTGATTCTAAATTGCAGCCTCTGCATGGAGGCTCTAACCAAAAATTGTTACAGCGTTCTGCAGTAACTTCGAGTTCAGCATCTTTTTCTGATGCTTCATTGGCCAGATCACAGGAAAGAGGTTCTGTTGCTACTGCATCTGGAACTTTGACAGAAGAGAATTTCAACACTCCCCAAATAATGTCATGTATGTCTGCTGAAGATACTAGGTTACTTAAACATGGAAAAATTTCTGTGATGGCTGAAAATAGTGTGAAAAATCCTCATAGTGTCGATGTTGTTAATAGACTAGAAGTACATGGTAGAAAGAGGAAGATGCTTGATGCAATTGAATCTGGTGAGCTTTTACACTTGGAGGAAACAGACTGTGTAAAGCGTAGTATTCAAGATAGTTTAGGTGCTAAGCATCAAAAGTTATCTAAGAAGAGAAAGGAAACTTGTGAAGAGAAAGTAAATTTGAAGTTTGTGATTGACGAATCAGAGAAGACTGGGCATGACTTGAATGAATTCCTTGATGACACAAATGCTTGCAGACAGTCTCCCTCTCCTTCCAGTCATCTAACAGGATTACCTCTGACATGCAAAGATAATTTGAGGGATTTTTTTGGATATGAACATGAAAATATAGCAGGTTTCAAAGATTTAGCTGATGGCGACTATATGAAATTGTTGGAGTTGGATAATCCTGCTGATGAGGAATGTTTTAGGAGAGCAATGGAAATGCCCATGTCCCCCACTCTTCCTTTGATTGCAAATGCTGAAGCATTTGATTTGGATAATTTTGAACCCTTAATAGAAGAAAGCTTCCTTGGAGGAAGGCTAATTGGAAAAGAGATGCCGGTTCCTTCTCACCGCATTGATGGTATTACTACTGAAATTAATTGCAATGATGAGAAACATGCTGTAAGTGGAAATTTCTGTAATGAATTATTGCATGAGGAAGATGGTCCTCTCAATCCTTTTTCTGTAGTAGACTGCAGAAATGGCTTTCATACTGCTGAAAATGCAGGAAAAGCAACAAATATTCGTACCGAGGATTATGGATTCACTTTCAACACGTCAATTGCATGTAAATCTGATGATGAAATTGTAGAATTTGCATCTAAAGAAATCCGAGGAACTACTCATAACAGTATTCCGGAGTTCTGTGTGATTTATTCAGATATTGATGATGCTGAAAGCATTTCCAGAATATTTTCTGCTACAAAAGCGTGCCTATCTCTCTGCACTGTGGGTACTCGAACAGTGTCACTGTTGCAAACAATCTTGTTCACTCTTAAAAATGAAGAGAAAGCTTTTCCCAGGTAAGCTTAGCAAGTCATGTTGCACTTTTGGTTATCCGTTGGAGTTCCTTCGATCAGCTAGTTAATGGTAATAGAACTATTTATTTGTTTATTTAATAATTTTTCATTGTTTTAGGGAGAAGGCGTGTGCATTTTTCACAACATTCCTGCTGAGCTTTTCTGCATACATGGGAAAATCTGGAAGCCTGCTGAATGGTGATTTTGTTTCTTGTTTAGATTCTTTTGCTGCAGACATACAATCAGGTAGATTTCTGTGTGCATTGCTTTCTTGTTTTGTAACTGTAAAACATAAATGACAATTTTGCACAACTTAATGCAACGGTTGGCGTTGACAATGCTATTTCCTGAAATGCAGTAATGAGTAATGTCGAGGCAAGAAGCTTGTTTGCAGGAGTATGCTGTTTGGATGAACTTCTTGACCTCATGGAGGATTTCCTCATAAATAGGAGAGTAATGTTCTATGCTGATGAGTCTTCTGAAAAACTGATCACTTGCAAGTCAGGTTTAGAAGTCCTTCTGGATGGTGTCAACATAAGATTGTCCTCTAAACTAGCTTCACCTGATCAGTTGGTGGCAGGGGGTATCATATTAGGGTCAATATGTGCAGCTATTGAAAACATTGGGTTTCTTTGTGCGACTTCTTTTTACCTTCTACAACGGCACAGACAGAGTACTCTTGTCTTAAATATTCTTCACATTTTTGCTTATCTTGGTGGAGACAAATTTTTCTCGCAAGCGGAGTACAGTTTGACAATGATTGTATTGAAATCAATTGTCCTGTTTCAAGAAAGGGAAAATGTGCCAGATGCTTCAGTTTCTCCAGATCTTTGGTGTAACAAATGTCCATTTGGTAAATGTCCTTTCTTGCAGGGTGCAGTTTCTCCAGATGATGCTGTGTTAATTGTTGTGGAAAGGCTACAGTACTATACTCTTTCATATCAGCATCAAATGGAATTGGGCCATTTGTCAAATTCAAGTGGTCTGCACCACAAGAATATGTCCATAGGAAGTTGTGAAGAGGATCATTCTGTTGCCAAGGATTACGAAGCATCCTGTAGCTTGAAAAAGTGTTTGATGCTTTCTCTTTGTTCCAATTCTTTGACCAATGAGACCATATGTGATTTTATTGACTGCTTGTCATTGTTGGAGCTGCTTGCATGCAACATGGTATGTTTTTAATCTTATTCCTTCGATGTTAGTCCCAGATTTTGAGTTTACTGCCTTCTCTGGAGTGTGTATTACTTAGTTAAGTTGCTAGAATTTCAGAAGGAATATTGACATTAAGCAACTCTATAATCATAACTTTCTTTATTGGCCACTGAAATTGGTAAGTGAAGGAAAAAGTAGATGAGGTGTTATAACGTACTAATGCTGTGTTTAATTATACTTTTGACTTTCTGAGTATCATATTGTAACACACTTAATTTTGACAATGGAAAAAGCAATTTAACCATTTCTATGAACTAGATAATTCTGAAGGTGATGCATTCTTCTGATATTTATCATCTTAACATAATTCCAATAATGTCAATGCTGGGGAGGTCATCCGAATTAATATGCTTTGGACATATTGTGTTGTAGAATTTGCACTGGGAAAGTGAGACTATTTCTTTGTAACTGAAATATTTAGCTTGTCAAAGAAGAAATTATGAAAGTATAATTTGTTTAAAAGCTACATTATTATCTGCCTTCTTTTGGTGCAGAAATGGAAGTGGACTTCTGACAAACTCATTCCTAAGATGTTGGAGATGCTGGAGATACCTAAGCTTGGCAACCTTGCTATTGCTGTTGTTATTCATCTTGGGCAGCTTGGGAGGTACGTTTGACATGATTATTTCATTATCTTTGATTTAATTGTTACTGCTTATTGTTTCTATAGTTTCGGAAATACTTATTCTTCTGTTTTTGTTGGAAAGCATCCATGTATAAATTGCTTTTATTGATCGTATTGATGTTAGAAGCTGGAACATATTCGTCTGCTAGGAAAGGGAGTATAGAACATTGTTTATACTTGGAATTTTGTAGAGTAGTATAGAAAAAGGATTGCAGCAATCATAGTACTGGGGTAATATCATTCACAGTTTCTTGTAGCTCAACGAGAAAGTAAATGGTAGTCTGCATGTCACTTGTCTTAATTGCCCTTGCTATTCTAGTGAGAACTATACAATATTTGAGTAAATTGGTTTTTTGCCTGAAACAATTTGCTTGTTAGCAGATAATTCCCTTTTCCTTGGTAATACTGTATCAATCATAATCTGGAATGTTTGTATTAACTTGCTAAAATACAGGCTTGGTGTATCAACATGTGGTTATGAGAATGGAGGAGTTGAGGACTTGAGGTGTAAACTGTCTACTTTTCTTTGGCGAGATGGTACCATTAGGTCAGTTCTTCCTGTTCAGATGGCGACATTGAGTGCCTTGTTGGGGCTTCTGCCTCTTGATTTTGAGAAAGTTATCCACAGTAAGCTGCAGCCCTCAGTGACTGTCTGTCAATCAGTCTATGTTGATCTCATAAGAAAGTGGTTTTGTTTACTAAGTAAGGAGCAACAGTTCTTTTCATTTAGCGTTTTGCAATCTGTTGCTGAAGACAAGTACTGAGATGGCGAATTGGAGCTGAAATTGTCACCAATGGAACCTGATTGAGACACTCCGAAGAGAGAAATTAGCGATAGCTCGTAATTATTAGTCAATACCTTGATGAAAGATCAGAAAAGGTGTAGGAAGTTCTGTGGAGCTTCCCATAAAACTTAATGTTCTGATCCTTTTGTCAGGAAGTTTTTGGTATATAGGATCTTTTGAATTTTTGGCTGGAAGATCAAAAAGGAGTGGGTAAAGGAATTTTAGATGTAGCTTTGGCGAAACCCTTGTTTGGGTTTTATGTTCCCGAGCAAATTTTTGTAAATTTAGAGACAAGTAACGTTATTTAGTTTCATAATGTGATTCACTCAAATGCATATCGTTGGAAGAGATTTGTCTCATAGGGCCGTATTGATGCATACTTCTATTCTGCCGCATGTTCACCAGGAAACTATAGCACTGCATTTCTTCAATAAGACAGAGGCTCCATAGTATAATGATTTTTGCTGTCTTTCCTGACTTGTAATCTTTTCTGAGATATTGGTGCTCCAGGTACAGGTTTTGCTTATATCTTTGAAACATAAGAGAATGCACAGAAAGTCTGTGGGGGATCGGTTTCAGAAATATGTAATAGTTATTTAACGTTCTTTAATTGGTAGGCATGCATATTCTGTTTAATATGGATTAGTTCTTGCAACTGAGTAACATGGTTGGTTTTGGTTATTAGAAAAATTAAGAAGTAGGCTGGTTGTCCCAGGAAAAGTTATATTCAAGTATCTGCATTTGCATTAAAGTTTCCTTGAAGCAAGTTGACATGGAATACTTTGCTCATCTCTGAAGAAATTTTCAGGGTCAACCTTGCTCTTGACTTGTATCAGCCTCTTGAAGTTGCTCTTGAAGTACTTAACACCCCAACCTGCAGCCTTCGGGGAGACTGCGTTATCATGTTTGATGGTACCCAGGTCAAGATCCTTATAATTAAGATAAGCAGCCCTAGGATACTTGGAAACGTACGGTGCCATGTATTGGTAAAGCATTCTAATCCATTTGATATGCCTGTCTGATGAGCTTACGTCGTTCACATCCCATTTTACCATGTACTGTATGTTGTACAAATTACCTTTTCTGTGTGGGAAAGGCACATCGGCTTCAGAAATCTCACTCATCCTACCACCAAAAGGATCAAATAAAATGATCGCAATTTCTTCCTGTAAGATCCTCTTCCACAGTCCCTCGAGTGCCCTTTCAGGAATAGGTTGTGTCACAAAGTCGGATTTTGCTTTGAAGCTGGCTTTGTATAGTTGAGTTTTGTCAAGCAAGACCTGCCATGGACTTCCTTTTGGGTATCCAGCAAAATAGATGGCAGAATCTACCCAACCCATTTCAGTGCAGTCTTCAGCTTTTAGTCCCAACTCAGGAAATTTCTCATTCATCAATGGTAACAGCTTGTTAAACTGGCCAAGAAAGAGAGAGTTGAAAGAAGCTTGTACTGTTTTGGGGTTTGTGCTGTTTTGTCCTCCCACCTTTTGGATGATGATTCTGATGAATAGATCTTCATGTAGTTTATCTGCAATGTGTTGCCACTTGTGGACTAGCTTGGTGGCACCTTGCTCTAA
This sequence comes from Erythroxylum cassinoides, assembly GCA_027478405.1. NCBI lineage: Eukaryota > Viridiplantae > Streptophyta > Magnoliopsida > Malpighiales > Erythroxylaceae > Erythroxylum > Erythroxylum cassinoides. The sequence continues at coordinate 57,302,490 of JANIPM010000003.1, forward strand.
TGTTTTTGAGATGGTAAATACTGTCACAACTTGTGGAACCCGAACCAGCTTGATCTTCCATGAAACGATGACTCCAAAGCTTGCTCCACCACCTCCTCTGATAGCCCAAAAGATGTCCTCTCCCATACCTTTCCTATCCATAATTTTCCCATTGGCACCGATGAAGTAGGCGTCCATGACATTATCTGCTGCAAGCCCATGCTTTCTCAACAAGGTGCCAAATCCACCTCCACTAAAGTGGCCACCAATACCCACAGTAGGACATATCCCAGCAGGGAAACCATGGACTGGACTTACCTTGCCAATAGCATGGTAAAGTTGGCCGACTGTAGCACCGGATTGCACCCAGGCAGTTTCTTTATTAATATCAATCTCTATTGCATGAAGATTCATGAAATCGATGATGATGAATGGCGTCATGCACATATACGACTGACCTTCATAGTCATGACCTCCACTCCTCACTCTCACCTGTAAAGTTAGCTTCTTGGAGCAAAAGATGGCAGCTTGTATTTGAGATTGGTGAAATGGTGTAAAGATGAGAGGTGGGTTCAAGATGGATGAGTTCAACCATCTCATGTTCTGTTGGGTGGATTTGAAAAGACTTGAATATAGAGGAGAGTCAGGTGTGAGCATGATTTCGGTGGCATTGGTGAATTGGGTTGACATGCATTGAACGAACTTTTCATGAATTGGACTAGTGGCTCTACCTTCACATGAAGATGAAAGAATAAGTAGAGAAATAAGAAACACGAGGATCGGTTTCATTTCTTTCTTCTTCTTTCTTCTTTCTCCTCCTTTGCGTCTCTAGGCCAATGAATCAAGTTGGTGAAGTATGTAAGGACGGCTTGTTGAGAAGATGAATTTATTAAAGCGTCTCCTCCAAAGAACATTTGGCAATACGGGTGTCCTGATATGCTGGAATGAAGGAGAGGCATCTAATGCAGACTCATACAGACATAAATACATACACATACTGTGTTTTTTCTTTTAACTTTTGTCTGTTGCATGAAAAATTCAATCTCCCTTGACTAAGCCACTTCCTCGTTCGATAAATCCAAGATAAAAAATGTAGAGTTGGTGATAGACTCCAGGTTGAAACTGAAATATCAAAATTTGGCATAAATGAGTGTTAAAAGTGCCAAGACAAACTTGGGACGGCGAAGTTGTAGTTACATGGCCAAGTTGGGTTCTTGAAGTGTAAGTTTCACTGCATCTTTAAGTAAAACTTATATCATCAAATCAGATCATTTAACTTGCCAATAATGAAGATTTGCTGACTGCTATGTGGGAACCCAACCAGTGGGGAAAAAAAAAGATTAATAAAGAAATTACAAGAATTGGACGAAAAATAATGTCAATCCGACCTGCCGGATTCGAACCAGCGACCTAAGGATTATCTGTTTGATAACAACTACAGTCCTCCGCTCTACCAACTGAGCTAAGGTCGGGTGCTACGCACGCTTTAAGTATTGAGACTACTCAACCTTCGACATCTAGGAATAAGATGTTGAGTTCATTCGGCCTCCACAACTTATATTTGTTTCAATATTTTATAAAAAATTTAAATAAGTTTTTATTGTTATCTTTAGTATTACTCTATACTTTAACATTATTAAAATAATACTAATTAGATGCTAACAATACAAAAATAACACTCTTTGCTTTCTAAATATTATATAAAAGAGATAACAATAAGAGCTTATTTAGATTTTTTTGTGAAATGTTAAAGTAAACATCATATCTTGGATTAATGTTTAAAAAAATCATTTTAATATTAAATCTAAATTATCTAATCATAACACAACATATAAATTTATAATTCATATATTAAAAATTGATAAAACTTAAACTTAAAATTTTAAGGTTCTAATAATACCATTTTAAAAATGTTAAGATATTTACGTAATATAATAGATAAGAACTAACTTAAGTTTTCTTAAACTTAAGTTAGTTCTTAAGATAAGTTAGTTCTTAATATAATAGATAAGATATAAGGACAAGAACTAACTTAAGTTTTCTTAAAATTATTAAGGAACAATCCTTAACTTTTGTAACCCTATGATTGTCTATTGGTTTTCTTTATACTGCCATCCATATTTGTTAGCTTCACCATTATGTTAGTTCTTCCCTCTTCAATTTACGTGACATTTGATTGAATAAATGTTGAACAAACAACTTTCTTTTATGTATAACGTTGTCAATTTTTTTATTGTACATTCATATGATATGTACTCGGAATGTTACGAATAATGAAATTGTAATTTGAGACTGAATAAGGTGTGAACTACTTCAATTTCTTTTAAAAGGAAATAAAAGTGACTTTCTAATATAAATAATCTAAATCAGAACCCTTTCTTTCATTTGAGATGTACTAAAATGATAAAAGGGTAATTGTCATATTGATTCTTTTCATTATGATCGGCCAAAATAGTTCAGTTCGGTTTAAAGCTTAACCTAAAAGGCTTGACAGCCAAATTCCTTCTTTCGAAATAACATTTTAGTTTAACTGATTAAAATAATGTTACTTTAATTTAAAATTTTAAAATTTTAAAATTAAAATAACGATATTTAGTTAATTATAATAAAATGATGTTGTTTTAAGACAATCTTGAGTTAAGTTTCAACTATCTGGCTCGAAATCAGTTATTCTTTAAATAGAATTAAGCGGCTTTGTAAGATGTCGAGTCAGGTCAGGCAAATGGTCGGCTAGAGCTATTGGCAACCCCACTTTTGACAAAGGAGGAGCAAAAATATTCCAATTGATCAAATTTTGGATAGGAGAAGGGAATTAAGTCTAATAATTGTGATTGCGTAGAATTTGCGAATGATGGAGAATCATGAAGTGCAGGCGTGGTAGATACTAAGATAGGTTCATCACTTTGATTCCATAGTTCAATTAAGCAATTGTTTTTTTGGCTTATTACAAGTACTAAACATTTTTTGTTGATTTCGAATTGTTTTGTGGGTTTATGTTAAAAAAATTCCTTGTATTACATCAAAGTTGATATTTTGATGTGAAAAAATTGTAACTATAGGTAAAATCTCGCCTATAACTTTTAGTTACATTTTTATTTCGTCATCTAAAACTCGTCAAAATCTCATAGTTGAAAATTATAGGCAACATTTTCAGAAATCATCGTTAATAATTTTTGGCTACGGTTTGTTTTCATAGCAAAAGATTATATTTTGAGAAATTCTCACCAATAGTTTTGACTATGTTTTCTTTTTGTAGCTAAATACTGTTATCTATATTTTCACAATTGTACCCAAAAGTTTTTTGCTACAGCTTGTGAAAAGTAGCCAAATATTGTAAGTATTGAAGCAATAGGTTCTAATTAAAGTAACTATCACGTAACTTTACCATTTATGACATAATAACTCAGAAGTTGTATGTTAATCAATTTGTAATCATTAATTAAGACTTCTAAGAATGTAAGAATCTCTCTATTAAAATGTGTCAATATTTCATTAAAAAAGTTTTGCATGGAATCTAACAAAACATGCAAATTATACTTTATATTTTGGAATGAAAAACTTAAAGGGTTATAACAAGTTAGACTATCTTTTAGAAAATAATATACATGAATATAAGAAGTTTAGTTTATATGTTACATAAAATAAAATTAAAAATAAGATAATATAATAATTGCTTATTTAATTTTGGTTAAACCACCCAGTATTCAGTGCCACATAGACAACCGATTAATCCATATTTGAACTAGGCAGGATCCTTTTAGGTGGAAAAGTTCTCCCTTACGAGTTTTAAAACGACCTCATTTTTAAGACTCAAAATTAAGACATAGGTTAAGGATGGAAGAGGTTGCCGCTCCACCACAACCCTCGTGGGTTAATTGTATACCTTATTGGTTGTATAAGTATTCATCAAATTTTAAACTGGTAAACGATTATACATAATAATAAATCTGGACTTGACAACCCAATAATGAGATGCTGAAGTATTTTTCAAATAATATCATGTACAATCCAATCAATGCATACTTCTATAATTTTGAATTTTTCAGAATTTTTCTTTAAATAAATAGATAATCGACTTTATTAGAATATGCTAAAATATATTACATCATTTCTTAGTCCATCAAATATTTATTATGAAATCCTCATTTTGATGTTATTATTATGTAAATCAAGACATACTAAAAATAAATTAAATGTGTATTATATCGAATATAATTTACGAACTTGTTTAATGAAAAAGATGTGAGTAGTCTTGTATTCGTGGACGCCAGTTTTACCATCGAATCACATAATTTTCCTGATCTTCTTTCCCCCTTCACTATCTGCCATTCTTTCATGTGATGGAAATCACAATTACTCTACTAATCTACAATCAGAAACTACAAATACAGAAGAAAGATGAAAAATCAAAGAGGAGAAAAAGTGTCTGAAGGTCGAAGAGAGGGAAGCTCTCGGATGTTCTTGTCTGATAGAAACAAAAGACAAGGTTCAAGATACTTACACATGAGGCACACGTGACTAAACTCAAGCATCTGAATTCAATACACAGTCGTTTACAATACAAGTCAGAAGTTTCAATATAAAATGCAGCTTCAAACAAGATAATACGCAGACCAGAAGCAGAAATTTTAGTAACTCACGTGAGAGGCACATGTCACCTGTCGGATTTACGTAGGATCATCGAAGAGACTACTCTTTCAAGACCTATAAAAGATTAGATTACATGCATTAGAGAAGAAGAAAAAGTGACAATACAGAGGCTTCATGATTCACATTGTATTCAATCATCTGAGAGTGTAAGTGATAAACATATGCAGATATATGCAAATCCTTATGGAATCCCAACAGCAAATATTTGATTTCTTTTTAAATGTATTTGATTTTATTGTATCTAATTTTATCTTGTGATTTTCATTATCTTTGTAGATATCACAAACATGTATAAATATAGTGTAAAGTTACCTAATACAAGCAATACAATATAATTACACTTTCAATTACTTTCTTTCTTCTGTTCTTTTATGGTATTAGAGCCCATCCACTAGTCTTATTACTAAGCTACACATTCAAGCCAATAGTCATTTTCTCAAACACCTACTCTACATATAGAAACAACATAAACAAACACAAAAACTCACCCCACTCTTCACACCGAAACAACAAACACAAAACATCAATCTTTTTTTCGAACCAGAACATCTCAAACACAATTCAATGGTAGATCCCAATTCCCCAACATTACCATTCAATCAGATTACCAACTTTCTAACCATAAAATTGGATAATTCAAATTATCTCATCTAACGCAACCAAATCCATGCAATCCTTGTCACCTCTGATCTCATTTGCTATGTTGATGGGTCAGTCACACCACCATCCATCACTCCAGATACTGAACCTTTGGAACATCTCAAGTGGCAAAAATTCGATCGATTGGTCTACTGTTTCCTCACCGCCTCACTTTTCACCTCCATTGCCCGCCTTGCCATCGAATGTACCACAGTCCGTGACCTCTGGATTAATCTCGAGTAACATTTCATGCAACAATCGAGCTCCCAACGTCTCTGCTCTGATGAAAACTACACACCATTCAAAAAGGACAAAAATCTATTACCGAATGTCTTGCAACAATCTCGACTACGGCAGATGAGTTAGCAGCTATAAGTGATAAAATATTTGATTCTGACCTTATCCTTTTTACCTTGAATGGTTTATCTGCAGATTTTGAATCTTTCATCACGGTGGTGGAGTATCACGAGTCCAGCCTCTCCTTCAGTGAACCCAGGGCAAAGCTCCTTATCCACGAGCAGCGTCTCTTATCCTTTCACTCAGCTCCCTCACCGGACACGACCCTCACGATGTCCATTGATGGCCATCACTTCTCTCCATCTGTCTATGGGCGCGGGCACAGTCGAAGCAGAGGAGGAGGGCATCGGTTTAACCTTAAAAGCCACGGTTTCTCCTCTACCCAGGGGTTGATGCATATCTCTTATTCACCTGGGCCCCGACACTTCTCCTCTGGCCCAATTGATTAGGCCCTTGCCTTTCAGCCCACATCACCTTATAACACCAGCCCACAAGCCTACTCCATTAATCCCCAGCCCAATTATCATTCTTTCAGGCCCAATCACTCATATAAACCCCCAACCTAATGTCAAATTTGTTGAAAATGGGGCCATATTGTAGCTCATTGTCGGTACAGATACTCAGAATCTCGAAATCGTCCTCTCCACCCTCCACCTGACCATAAACACCTTTCCACTGCTTTTACTGCCTTAAATATCCAAGACATATCAAATCCCTCCACCTTTACCCCTAATACTCTCACCAAATGGCTTCCTGATACTAGTGCCACCAATCATATGACACCAGATCCCCACCTTGTTGACTTTGAAATTCCATACAGTGGTCCCCATCAAGTGATTGTCGGTAATGGACAAACCTTTCCCATCTCCTCCACTGGTAATGTCACCTTATCCACTTCAACTCATCCTCTTCATCTACACAATGTCTTAATTGTTCCCAATCTTACCATTAATTTACTTTCTGTCGCTAAATTTGTCAAAGATAACTCATGTCTTATTAAATTTAACTCATTTGGTTACATTGTGAAGGATCTCAACACCAAAACACCACTATTCGCGGAGTCTATCCACAATAATCTTTATCCCATGAAGATACCACTTCGTTTTCAAAATTCAATTGCTTTCTAAGCTGTTTCCACTACACTCAATCTGTGGCATCAACGTCTAGGTTATCCGTGCTCCGCCATACTTTCCAGACTATCTCTCCCTTTCAAATTATCCTCAAATGTACTGAATAATTGTACTTTCTGTTTACTAGGAAAAAGCACTCGTCTTCCTTTTCAATTATCATCTCGTGTTTCTACTATGCCTTTACAACTTGTTTATTGTGATATTTAGGGTCCCTCTCCGTCTCTTTCATTTTCTGGTTACTGTTATTTCATTTTTTTATTGATGATTTTATTCACTACGCCTGTATTTTTCCTTTAACTCACAAAAGTCAAGCGCTTTCTCAATTCCGAATTTTCAAAACTACTACTGATAACCTTTTTTCATCTACTATTAAAACTTTCCAATGCGATGGAGCTCCTGAACTCATCAAAGGTTCCTTTGCCACCTTTTTAACCACACATGGCATCTCTTACCGCATTTCGTGTTCTCATACTCCACAACAAAATGGCCTTGCTGAACGTAAAATTCGTCACATAACTAAACTGGCCTTACCATTCTTCTTCATGCCTCTTTACCCAAGTCATTCTGGTTCAATGCTTTTTCTACAGCCACTTATCTCATCAATTGTTTTCCCATACCTGTCCTCAATTAAAAATCCCCACATGAAGCTCTTTTCCTCATCCCACCTGATCTCTCTCACCTTCGTGTGTTTGGTGTGCTTGTTTCCCTTTTTTTGGGTCTCAATGTATGGACAAACTCTCTCCAAAGTCATTGCAGTGTGTATTTATTGGGTATTCTTTACAATACAAAGGTTATTGTTGTTTTGATCTTATCATCTCTAAAATTCACATCTCATGCCATGTCCACTTTCTTGAAACTATTTTCCCCTTTGCTACTTCCTCCCCACCCTCATCCTCCACATCTTCTCCCTCTGTTATTTCTCTTCCACTACCTGTACCACCTTCTTCTTTACTAGTCCCATCCATACCATCTCCACCACCCCCAAATATATCATCTCCACCACCTCAACATCATATGACCACCCACACACGCGATAACACTTGTGTTCCTCGGATCCTTTCTAACTATGTTACCTAGTCCATCTTTACTCAAATCTCAAACAAACCAGATCCTACCTCCTTCACTCAAGCAAACAAATTTTCACATTGGCGCCAAGCCATACTTGATGAGTTCAATGCTCTCCATCGCAATCATACCTGGACACTTGTTTCTCCACCTCCTAATGCCAACATTGTTAGATGTAAATGAGTTTTTCGAACTAAACGAAATTCTGATGGTACCCTAGATTGATACAAAGCTTGTCTTGTTGCCAAAGGATATCATCAAACACCTGGTCTTGACTACACTGATACCTTTAGTCCTGTTATCAAACCCACAACCATTCGCCTCATCCTTACCATTGCCCTATCCAAAAATTGGCCCATTCGTCAACTTGATGTTCACAATGCCTTTCTTAATGGGAATCTTCACGAACCAATCTTCATGGCCCAACCCCCTGACTTTATTGACCCTCATCGCCCTTCTCATGTATGCTATCTTCACAAAGCCCTTTATGGTCTGAAACAAACTCCACGAGCATGGTTTCATCGCTTAAGTCAAAAATTACTTGAACTCAATTTCACTTCCACCAAATATGATACATTCTTATTTGTTCACTCCACCTCCTCCCATACCATGTTCCTCCTAGTTTATATTGATGACATCTTAATCACTAGTTTCTTCCCATCTTTCCTCACACCTCTCATTACTGAACTTAATTTTGCCTTCTCTATCAAAGACCTCGGTCCTCTTCATTATTTTCTTGGCATCGAAGCTACAACTACATCTACTGGCCTTCTCCTTACCCAAACTAAGTGTACCAAAGATCTTCTTCTTCGCTCAGGAGTAGCTCAGTCCAAACATGCCATCACACTCATTACTCCTATTCTTGCTCTATCCAAAAATCATGGTACACCCCTCTCTGATCCCTCTGAATACAGAAGCACTCTTGGTGCTCTCTAATACCTTTGTCTTACTCATCCTGACATTCAATTTGTAGTTAATAAAAATCTCCCAATTTCTCCATTGTCCTACCGACATTCACTAGACTGCTGTTAAACAGATACTTCGGTACCTTTGTTCCACATCCTCTTTTGGCATCTACTTAACTTGCACAACCTCTCTTTATAAATGCATATTATGATGCTAATTAGGCAGGGTGTCCTGATGATCGTCGATCCACGTCTGGTTATTGTATCTTCTTGGATCCAAATCTCATCTCCTAGATTGTCAAAAAATAACATACTGTTGCTAGGTCCAGCACTGAAGCCGAGTATCGAAGTATTGCTCTTGCTGCTGCTGAAGTTTGTTGGCTTAAATCTCTTCTTGGAGAAATTGGCTTCTCTCACCTACTACTGACTCTTTGGTGTGATAATCTTGATGCCACATTTCTTGCTGCCAATTCCATCAATAATACTCGTACAAAACACATTGAAATTGATATTCACTTTGTCAGAGATCTGGTTACCAACAAAGCATTATCAATTCAATATCTTCCTTCAAGTCATCATATTGCCGACATTATGACCAAGGTTCTACCTTCATCCGCTTTTCAAAATTTTCGTGGCAAGCTCACTGTGGCTACCCACCATGATCTTAAGGGGGGCTGATAAACATATGCAGATATATGCAAATCCTTATGCAATCCCAACAACAAATATTTGATTTCCTTTTAAATGTATTTGATTTTATTGTATCTGATTTTATCTTGTGATTTTTATTATCTTTGTACATATCACAAACATGTATAAATATAGTGTAAAGTTACCTATGATAATACAAGCAATACAATACAATTACACTTTCAATTGCTTTCTTTCTTCTGTTTTTTCAGTAAGAATTAAAAGAAATGTTTAAGAGTTGCTAGAGTACTCATTTGTGACACTAAGGAGAGTGAAAAACTTTTGCAAATGTTTTAGATACTCTTGTAACCTTGCTTATTTTCTTCATACTAGTTGAAACCACAACAGTGAGAATCTTGGACGTAGATATCATTTAAGCTATTGAACCTAATAATTCTGGTGTTCTTTAATATTTCTGCAATTCATATCACCTGCAAATATAACATTCTTTATCAGTCTTTAAAGGTTTAAAGCAACAATATAGCACAAATATGCTGACATTTCACATTTCTACAAACTTACAGTTTCCACTCTTAGGTTCATGTTGATGTATCTATATCTGAAAAAAAAAGAAGAAAAATAGATAGCCTTGTTGAAAACTTGTAAAACGACTGTGTTAAGGCCTAAGTTACTTTAAGCTCCAAGAGGTCAGCGTAAGTTATTGAAGACATCCTCGAATTCCGAAGCCAAGAGAGCAGCTGTGTTGAATTTTACGAGTAAAGCTCCAACTTGGATTTTTTTTTTCTTGGTGACATTTCTACATCTGTACTTAATGATTTAATTTACTTTGTCTGGGGACTTACTCCTGCTCTTGTCTTAAATTTTCGGACTCTGGTATGTATTTCAAAGGCTAATTCACAAATTTACTTCAATTTTAGATATCATTATATCCGAGTTATTGCACCTGATTTTGAAAAGAAAATTAAAGGAAAGAACGATTACAATATTTTAAAAAATCCACTTAGATGAATCTGCTATTTTTTTATAATTTAATAAAAATTTTAATTATAACAAAAGAACCAGTTAACCAAATTATTGATATCTAATAACTAGTGCTTGAAATCTGCATTATAGGGAATCTGACTGCAGAAAGCGAAAGGCTCCCTTGTTAGTATAAATCCGAATTAGCATTGGACGTTTACTATCAGATGCAAGTAGAAGTAGGTGTAGCAACTAATAAAGCTTCCAACATCTTCCAAAACAAGCTAGCCACTGCCCTTGTCCATATTTATAATGACAAAATGTAACTATAGATTACATCTTCAGCAGCCATGTACCTGCTTATTCCAACTTGTTTATTATTGATATATTGCTAAACAGCTTTCAATTCCAGGTAATGAAGCCTTTATGAATAATAAATGCTTTGTGACCATACCTTGTTCTAGGTTTGAAAGGAATCTTGTGCTAAAAATAAATACAATCGGTACAATGAACCAATCCACTTACATTAAGAATAGTTTCTGAGTTATCCAATTTCAAACTGCTACTAGTAGTAGTGGTCACGGTTGAACGAACCCTTAAATATCTGGCATTGTGCTTCTAAGATTAATCATGGTAATGGTAGAATTACTACAGACCAGAAAAAGTTAGATTTCATCTGAACACGTAACCGATATGTTGGAGATAGGCCACAAAATGGTTTGGAAAGTGGCACGTAAGTGCAGGACTCGTAGTCGTAGACTCTGGCAATTGAGGATATTGGGCCATTACTTACACATGTGTGCACCATATCAAGAAGCGTCATGTGCTGCGGTAGGTGATTTGGGTTGAAACATTTGATGTCAACTTTTGGTGGCAACCGACAAGGGTAGATGATGATGATGATGAAATGAAATTGTTTTTGGTGCTTTTCAGATTCACGACTTAAGGCACTGATTCAGCATGTTTGAGAGGGAAACCAAGTAAAGGCGAGGCTTCGAGCAAAATGCGGCGCAATTTATATTCGCCACTTCGACTGACAAAGCAATGATCTTGCTCTTTTATTTTTCTAAATTTAGAGGGTCTTATACAATATAATAAAGATCCAAATTTAGGACCTCTTAATTCTGCATAAGGGGTGATAAGTGTTAACTAATCTTGAAGTCAGCTGGTGAGTTACTTCTCATATTCATGAAGCAATAGTTATGTTTCTGCTCAAAGCTGAGAAGACAATTGCTAATTCTGCTCCTTCGAACTTGGAGCACCTATGTTGCTATTACAAAGATTGACGTTGGCGGGTAATTTACGAAACTGCATATCTAGTTTGTACTTGCCAAATGTGCTTGAGATTTTCAGCGACAGTACTACCACTAGTAAGCCTGTCATCATCAAGTAAATGATGTCTTTTCCATTCCGTCAACCTTGAACTGATTTTATGAGTTCTCCGAAAAAGACTAATCATGCACCGCATCCTTTAGTTAATGCTGTAATAAACAAAGATCTGCAAATCTCACAAGGAAATTGAGAGTTATTTCCAAGTGAAAGGCACAGGAACAACGGTGCTGATAGCTATAGCCAACACTGATATAAGTTCTACAATCCAAATTATATTTCAAACTTCGTTTACTTTTCAATATTAATTACAATCAGTTTTAGTTTCGATTCTCCTCCTTAAACAATATTAATTATTATTAGTTTTAAAAATAAAATATTTTAATTTATAAAATATTTAATAAGAAAATTTTATCAATACAGCTTTTAGAATTCAATATCCACCATTAAGTTCAATAAGATTTTTGGTTCCAAAAAAGTACAAAGTGACATGTACAACACAGTTTCAATATAATCATGCACACCTAATAACGTCACTGATATCAACAAAAAATGGAAGTATGACAATACACAAAGTTAATTTTATGATATGATTTCTCTCAATTTATAGTAAATTGTAATAAAGAAATTCTTTATAGGATAAGTATCTTATATGTCTAAAAAATACTCGTTTGTGCTTTGAAATACTCTTATGTGTCGGGAGAAATAATAAATAGCCTAATAACAATTTTAAATATGCTTGGAGACTTAAATGTTTAAAATTTAAACAAAATTTAGGGCTTTACATCTTTTTGATATCTCATTGATAACCATATAAAGAAATGACAATTCTTATGACTGAATTGTAATAATGATCATCATACAACAAAATAATGTAATTGAAATACATCGATTTAAATATTGAAATTGGAACAAATATAAAATTAACATAACTAATAGTGTTAGAAGAATCTAACACACCCATATTACTAACATATCCCTATACATAATATGGTGCAACTAATATTTACAGTGTCCTAATATGATTTACTATAACGCCACTTTTTAGTAAAAAAAAATTGATAGTTATTTAACTTTCAATTGTTTAAGATTTTGTGATATTATTATTGTTATTATTAAACTACACATGTTACAAACTCAACATGCATAGTAGAAGAAGTAAAAAGTAGCTTTTTGATACTTTTATGAGATACAACACCATTTATTAGCATAAAGATATACCCTAATTTGGACTTTATGTCATTTGAAAACATAATAAACTTTGAATCAATATAACCTAGGTTCTCGACCTCTTTGTACAAAAAATATAACGATTAGATTCCTTTAAATACCTCAAAACTCGCTTGACTACATTCTAATAATTTAAACTTGAGTTGGATACATATATACCTAAAAGTTCAATTATGAATTCAATATCCATCATAGTGCATAATTGTGCATAGATTGAGCTCTCTTTTATATTGATATATGAAATACCCTTCTTGCCCTCTCTCTCAATTTCATTATTTAAACATTGTTCCAAAAATAATATTTTTTCATGAGAAATTGTTACTATAGAATGTTTACAAGCATTCATATTAAACTTTTACAACACAAGCTCTAAGTATGTCTTTTGAGAGATACCTAACAAATTTTGAGACATGTTCAGTAAATATGAATACCTAGGATAAAAAATGTTTTTCCAAGGTCTTTTATGTAAGAATGTTAAACAATAATTGCTTAATCCCATACAATATAAATTATTTAATGCAACTAAGAAATCATTACATAAAGAAGTAGAAAGATGTCCTTATTTCTCTTGACCTTGTAATACAAGTATCTCTTAAAACTTTATTTTTCATGAAGACCACATCAAATTTAAGATACCATTAATAAAAACCTTGCTTTAGTCCATAAATGGGATTGTTTAATTTGCAAACTAGATGACACTTTCCATCTTCCTCGAACCCTTTATGTTGCTCCATATAAACCTCTTCATAAAGGTCTACATTAAAGAAAGATGCTTTAGAATCGATATAATAAAACTTCAGATTAAAATAAGGTATTAATGTCAAAATCAATTTTAAAATATTTTTTAAGATAATCGAGAGAAAGTGACATTAAAGTCTATTTTGTATGAGTCCTTTGGCAACTAACCTTGTCTTAATTCATTCAATATTTCCATTGTGGTCTCTTTTAGTCATATAAAACTCAAATTTACAACCTTTAGATAATTCCATAAGCTCGCATACCTTATTATGCTTTATAAACTACAATTCATCTCTCATTATGTCCATAACATATTTGATTGAAGACTAAAAAAGACTTTTGAAAACTTGTTAGAATCAATGATGTATCTTATTGTTGGTTTATACCTTACAGCCAATCTCTTTAGTTGTAGTTTAATGATAAATTATTTAAAGGTATTCTTTATCTTGTACATGTTTAGATGTATATGATAAAGCCCATGGGATAATTGTACATTGCAAATGAAATTATAATGTGATTATAATTATGAGATTCATATTGCATTTATGTATTATTCGTGAATGTTATTAGTCATTGTTCTATTAAGATTGAACATTAATTGAACGTAAAAAGACTAGCACACATTTTATTTTTCTTATGAAGGAAGTAATCGAGCTCATAGGCTAAAGTATAGAGATACTTAAATAAACATGTGGGTGCTTGCTAGAGAACAAGTTCATTGAATAAACCCGAACTGAAAAATCTATTTGGAACATTACTTGTATGTCTATGGAATTCTCATTGAAATAATTGTATAAGTGATCATTTGACTTGAGAACATTAAAGTTATCTTGTATGGGGATTGTTACGTTTTGATACCACTTATGATCTATTTAATCATAGGTCGTTTAATCGATAATCATTAGATGTAGCATGAATTACATGGAGATAACTGAGTGACCAAGATATGATTCATCATCCTAAAGTAATTAGAGAGAATGTTTCATTGTTCTTGATTAGTATTGATTTAAGAAATCCTTGGCTAAGGTGAAATGATGCTTTGTAAATAGTTTACAAATGTCATTAATTGAATTGATAGTTAATGACGGAGAACTAATATGATTAGACTCAAAATAGAGTAGACATTAATTCCATACTCTATGTCTAATCAGAACAATGTATGATGAAATGATTGAATTATATGAAAAAAATTATGCACAGAAAGGTTAGTCAAAACCACTTTGACATTCCTAAATATTTGGGTGGTTATGATGCGTTGCTAGATACCAATCTTGATATATAATTATAAATTGTTTAATTAGAGAATTAAATATAAATTAAAAAGAGTTTTAATTTATCTAATTAGATTTTATAATCATTGCCAACATATTTGGGAACATAATGGGTCTCACATATAGAATGGGTTGAAGAGAGCAAAGTTAATTTAATCAAGTTGGACTTGATTGTAAAGTTTGAGAAACTTTATGATTAAATATGAG
>JANIPM010000003.1:57353819-57365626 GCA_027478405.1 Erythroxylum cassinoides
TATGAAACATAGAAAGATATCTTTTGAGTGTATTTTGGTTTCATACGGGAGAGAATTCTGCAGTGGAAAAACAAGAAACAGAAAGTTCTTTAATCGGTGGAATCGTAACAGGATCCAAGTATGTGATTTCTGTTTTTATCCATGCATATACAATTGATTCTGTGGTATACGATCTGTTCATATTTTATCTAACAATCCATTAGAGCTATTCACCAATCTTGTAGAAGGATTTCCTGCCACTATAATTTCCGTAGGAAAAAGTAGCTCGATACCATCTGCAAAGGACAATGATCATCCAATAACCTCAATCAAAGTGAACCTGGATCTACGTAAACCTTATACAAATTCACTAAAACTTCTAGATAACTTCTTAGTTTAGGTTGGTGTATTACTATAATTTTTTTGTGGTGCCTGGTGTTGCCCCGTCAACGTAACCAGAAAGATTTTGAGAACCGAACAAATGTATGAACCGTGTTTTGCAAACAAAGGTATGTTTGATTGAGAGTGGGAGGAAAGGAAAACAGAAGGAATCATTTGAAAATGATACTGTTGGCAGAACTCCTCCTATTTTATGTGGATATAATACTAAACGCGAAGACACTTGTCATTTAAGCAGATGGTTGTGGACTGTGTCCAAATCGTCCCGAACATGTAATAAACGAATTCTTCAATATGTGTGTCTAGAAATTTATCCGACAAGCTATGGTGCAGCAAGTTAATTAACGTCCATGAATATCATCTTATTGAAGTTTCTAGACCTTAAATGTTGGACAACTTCTCCTCTTTGGTGTTACTTCCGTCTGAGAAATTTACACACGTACATTTTCCTGACCTCCTCTCTGAACGGTCAGGAAGGATTATCTCATATACGCATCATATTGCAAACAAGGAATCAGGTAGGATCCGCTCCATGATTTCAACATGAAGCAAAGCTTTCACGACACCACTGATTTTTGACAGTTAAGACAATTTTTAACCCGAATTCAACTGTATGGTAAGAATGGTTTTAACTTCTAATGAAAAAAAATCAATACGACATCAGCCAAATCTCTGCCAGCAATGGGTAGGTGGGTTTCTCTTTCTTGGACTCAAAAGGTGGAACGCCCACCTTAGGCGCCCCCACACTCTAGCCTGATATTGTGTGAGAGAGGTAAATCACGGTTTGATCCCAGCTAGCTTCTCGGAAAGGCGGCCCAGTGCTCGGTGCGCACAAGGAGTCACCACATTCGATGAGCTCCCACACTGCCGCTGCCGAGACTCGAACCCGAGACCTTGGACTCACTTTCCTTCCCAATGACTAACTGGGCTACCTGCGCGGGCATTATATCGAAAAACTAGTTTGGCTTCATGTCATGAAGGTTTATGAAAAAAAACTTTCTATCTCCTTAGAAGATTAATAGAATATTATAAGGAAAGACACGTAACTTACACACTGTTTTTATTAGTTTAGAGAACATTGTAAGGATACGTTAGAGTCAAAAGGCTTTAAATTGAGTTTGACTAAGACTAAGTATTATAGTATAACTTTTTAGGCCATAGGGTAGATTCTAATGTGGAAGGAAAGATTAGTTAAGAAGATATGTCACAAAAAGAGTGTTTTAAGTATCTATAATCTATCATCCAAAGCAATGAAAAGATTGATCATGACATAATTTACTGTTTCAAATAAGGGTGGCCTAAATGGAAAGGTACATCAAGATTTTTATATAACAAGAAGATATCATTGAAGCTCAATGATAAATTTTATCACTTAACGATTAGGTCAGCAATGCTCTACAAGACAGAGTGTAGGCTCATCAAATAGGCATATAGTCACAAGCTAATGGTAGCAGAGATGAAGAAACTTTGTTAGATATGCAACCTTCTTAGAAGAGATAAGATTAAGAATGTAATGACAAGAGATAAATTGAAAGTGACTAATCTTAATGAAAAACTAAGAGAGAAAAACTTAAGTGGTTTGGGCATGTTAAGAGGGAACACCGTGACGCTCTAGTGAGAAGATACAAAAAAATTGTATTTAGAGACTATAAGAAGAAAAAGAGAAAGCCTAAAAAGAACTTATAGGAAGTGATCAAGAATGATATGACTCTGTTGAAACTTGCTAAAGATATGACCTTGAATAAAATTTTTTGATGTATTAGGATACAGATAAAGGATCTCACTTATAGTCTAAATATTTACTTATAATGACATTTTTATTTATTTATGTACTTGCATTATTTCTTATTTGTATATTTATTTACTCATTTTATCTTTTATTTTTACTCTTTACTTTTTCTATCTATATTGTATTATTTATTTTTATATTCTTATACGTATTTATTATTATTATTATTATTATTATTATTATTATTATTATTCTTCTTCTTTTATGTTTTTAAATGATTCTTTTATTATTTTAATATGTTATTCATATATATATTATTATTTTAATATGTTATATATATATATATTTCATATGGGTCTATCAGAAACAATATCTCTATAAATTAAGGGTAAGGTTATTATTAACGGAGGCTTGTAAACTGTTCCTATATTTTCTCTACTTGCAGATATTTTTTGTTTGTATTCAAATTATTTAATCTCTTTTGTAATATGAATCTGATTATATCAATCCCTTATTTACGGGGATCTAATCTTCACAATCTTATTATGTATCCTATAAATAGTTCACAGATTAATGCAAAAGTATGCAAGTCTTTTCTTATCTTTTGTGCTTAATTTTCATGGTATCGGAGCCAAAAATTAAGGTTTAAATGCCCGATTTTCTATTTTTCTTCTTTCTTTCTCTGCATTCTTTCTTTGTTTCTCCCTCTCTCATGTCATGGCAACTGGGTCCTCATCCCTCTTGTCTCTTAGCCCTCCATCAGCACATCATCAAATTACCATCAAACTCACTTCTTCGAATTATCTTCTCTGGAAAACTCAAGTCATTCTTGTCCTTTCTAGTCATCAGTTATTACATCATATAGATGGATCAAAATCTCCACCTCCTGAAGAAATCAACAATGCTGTGAATCCTAAATATACCTCTTGGTATCTGAACGACCAAATTGTGACGAGTTGGATTTTGGGCTCTCTTTCTAAAGCAGTTCTTTCTCAAGTCATTGGAGTCACTACTACTTCTGCTGCCTGATCACGTCTACAAATCACTTATGCTTCTGGTTCTAGAGCACAGATTCAAACTCTAAAAAATGCTCTTCATGTTTTATCTTGAGGTAATGATCAAATCACCACCTATATGGATCGTGCTAAGAGAATTTATGATCAATTGGCTGCTCTTGGTGCTCCTATCACTGAAGATGATCTTGTTGATCACATTTTGCGGGGTCGTGGTTCTAATTACAGACCCTTCACTCACAACATTGAATCTCAGTTAACTCCTATTTCGTTTGACAATCTGTTTGGCTTGCTTCTCTCTAAAGAATTGCAACTTCAAAGTTTAATTGATTCTCTCAACCATCCTGCTATGACACACTTTAATACTCATCACACGTTCATTGGTGGAAATCGAGGCAGAGGCCGTGGTAATCGACGTAAAGGTTATCAATCTAATTCTGGCCGTGGTTGCTCCAATTCCACAAACGGGGATCCTTCTTCTCTAACCTATTATAATTGTGGTGGGCAAGGTCATACCTCCAAATAATGCCCAATCCCAAATTCAACAACACCAGTGATTACAATTCTAAACCAACATCCAATCTCCAAATGCTTCTAAGCCATGTGTCGTCGATTTTGGATCAACTCATCACTTAACTTCTGAATTAAAAAATTTAGGCATTCACTCTGACTATTTAGACACTGATCAAGTTACCAATGGTAAAAACCTACCCATTACTCATATTGGTTCTAATCTTATATCACTTAATTCTCATCATTTTTCTTTTAATAACATTCTTCATGTTCGTCAATCTAACACCAATTTGATTTCTGTACTTAAGTTTACTAATGCTAATGATGTTTCCATTGAATTTTTCCCATCTTCTTTTACCATTAAGGACCTCAAAACGAAGCAGCTATTCCACCGGGGATACATTAAAGATGGACTTTATCAGCTTGCATCTGATCAAATTCCTCCTATAAGTCATTCTGTTTCTTTATCTGCTTGGCATGCCCGTTTAGGCCATGCTTGTTCTAAGACTATTAATAAAGTTTTATCCTTGAATAATTTACCTGTTTGTTATCAAGTGAATAAATCTTTATGCAAAACCTATTGTGTCAATAAATCCTATAAGTTACCTTTTCCTAATTCGAAATATACTGCCAAAGCACCATTAGAATTAATATTTTCAGATTTATGGGGCCTTGTACCAGTTGCTTCTTCTGATGGTTCTTTGTACTATATCATTTTTTTTATCATTTTACCAAATACACATGGATTTATTTTCTTCATCGAAAATCTGATGTCTTTAATTGCTTTGTCAAATTTCGGGCTATTGTTGAATTTTTTTTGAAAGACCAATAAAATGTTTTCAATCAGAATGGGGAGTGGGGGGCTAGGTGAATACCAAGCCTTACGTCACTATTTAGCCAAAAATGCCATTATTTAACATAGCTCTTGCCCACATACTCTTAAACAAAATGGATGTGTTGAATGAAAACACATACACATTATTGAAATTGGTCGTGTGTACTTATATCATTGCTTTATATCACCAAAGTTTTGGGATCATGCCTTTACCACTACTGTTTGTATCATAAATCGTTTACTAAATTCCAACCTAAATCATAAATCCCCTTATCAAATAATTTTTCAACATAGCTCGAAATATGAGTCTTTACAAATTTTTGGCAGTTGTTATCCTTAGCTCCATCCTTATACTAAGAATAAACTTGAACCTCATTCAACAAAATGTGTCTTTCTTGGTTATAGTCTACTTCACAAAAGGTATAAATGCTTGTCGTTGTCCACCAATAAGATTTTTTACTTACGTCATGTTTTGTTTGATGAACAAGTTTTCCATTCAAAGAAAGTGATGGTAAATCTTCCATTCTCGGCAACCCACCGCCACCTTATTTTTCTCTTGGCCAACCTATTAAGATTACTACTTCACTGACGTCATCTACCCTACTCTTACCCTTGCCCTGTGTTGCACCATTATCTCCTCCAGTGTCCCCATTGACCTTGACTTATGGTACACATTCATCCACTTTGCCACAATCACCTTTGCCCATTACTACAACGTCGGAATCACCAATATCCCATACTTTTCCATCAACCAGCGTTCCAAATGTCTCAATTGTACAAAACCATCATCTTAAGGTGACTAGATCAAAAACTGGTAATCTGAAACCCAAAGCTTACCAAGTTGTTTCCACTATTCTCACAACTCCAACATCTTACACTGAGGCAGCCAAACTATAAGTCTGGCAACAAGTAATGTATAAGGAAATTGCTGCCTTAATATCTAATGGTACATGGGATTTGGTACCACGGTCATAAGCTTCTAATGTGATAGGTTGCAAATGGATTTTTCGTATCAAAACTAAGTTTGATGGGTTGATTGATCGCTTTAAGGCTCGACTCGTGACTAAAGGGTTCCACCAATGGCCAGGTGTAGATTATATTGAATTGTTTAGTCCGGTCATCAAACCTGCCACTGTTCGCCTCATTTTATCCATTGTAGTTAACTCTGATTGGCCCATTCATCAATTAGATGTGTCTAATGTTTTTCTACATGGCAAACTTGAGGAGCCAATTTATATAGAGCAACCACAAGCCTTTGTTGATCGTACTAAGTCTAACCATGTTTGTTTTGTAAAAAAATCTTTATATGGTTTAAGACAGGCTCCACGGACGTGGTATTTTTGTTTTTCACAGGCATTGCAGAAGATTGGTTTTAAAGGCTCTAAAGCAAATAGCTCACTCTGGGGATCAACTTTCTTATTTTTCTTATTTATATGAATGATCTAATTTTAACAAGCTCCTCCATCCAACTTATTTGGTCCATTATTCATTAACTTGGTGTGCAGGTTGCTCTTAAAGATCTGGGATCTCTCATATATATTTTCGGTGTGGAAGTGACTTGGCTGAAGAGCAGTCTCCATTTCTCTTAATCTAAGTATATCTTAGATCTTTTCAAACATGTTAATATGAACGAGGCTACACCTATCTACACCTTCTTCTCCAAAGGGCATCTTAGCCACTAACAGCTCACATCACTTTGATGATCTTGTTTTGTTTCGTCAAGTTGTTGGTACTCTTTAATGTGTAGTTCTCACTAGACCTGACATCACAATAGCAGTAAACAAAATAACACAATTCATGCATGTTCTGTCTGTGAATCATTGGCAAGCTGTTAAACAAATTTTTTGATATCTTCGAGGCATAACTAATCATGGTCTACTTCTTCGTTCCTCACAACCCAAATGTTTCCTTGCTTTCTCTGATGCGGATTGGGGAGGCAACAAGTTAGATTGCAAGAGTACCTCTACATATATTGTATTTCATGGTTCTAATCTCATCTCATGGTGTTCAAAGAAACAGAATACAATTGCAAGGTCTAGAACTAATTCAGAGTATCGTGCCTTAGCATCTGCAGCTTCGGAGGTTTAATGTCTTCTTCGGGAACTTCTTCAACCACTTCCAATGGTTCCTAAAATTTGGTGTGATAGCGTTTCTGCTACCTAGTTAGCAACTAATCTAGTGTTTCATTCTCGTTCAAAACATCTTGAGTTGAATTTTCATTTTGTTCACAATCAGGTTTGTCAGAAAAACCTTTAGGTTTCATATATATCGACTGTAGATCAGCTAGCCGACATCTTAAGCAAACCATTATTCAAGCAACAGTTTCTTACTTTGAAGACCAAATTGATGGTTATTCCTCCCATTCGTTTGCGAGGGGGTATTAAGGAAGACTTGTAAACTGCTGCTATATTTTCTCCACCTGTAGATATTTTCTGTTTGTATTCAAATTGCTTAATCTCTTTTGTCATCCAAATTTGATTGTATCAATCCCTCATCTATGGGGATTTGATCTTCACAATCTCACTTTGTATCTTATAAATAGTTCACAGATTAATGCAAAAGTGTGCAAGTCTTTTCTCATCTTTTGTGCTTAATTTTCAGTTATGTACTATTAGAACATCTCATATTTCATATATCAGCGAAATTTTTACTAAATTATTGTTGTTATTATAATATTAGTTTCATTTATGGGGTTAAAAATAAGTGGACAACCTGTAAAAATGCAGCCTTGTTATGGGTTTCAACTGATAAGATTTTACATTTGGTACTAGAAATAAGTTTTTGATTCTAAGAAGTAATCTTCAAAATACAGATTTGTTGTTATTTGAAGAGTGTGAAAATCGAGTTGTTTATCTCATCTTTAGCTAAAATAACTTTTTGGCACTTATCCATCCTCAAAGGGTTAGAGTACCCCCTGTCACTTAATTTTGTCCATATGTTTATGTAGACTTTGTATAAATATATGGATAAAATTTAATGAAACAAGGTAAGATTTAGTTAGCCGGAACAGAAAATTTGTTCCCATCCATAAGATAGGCATCATCATTAGTGTAGTGGACCTTTAGAATGTAAATGGGAGAAAATTAGGAAACTAAAGAAAGAAAGCGTAGGAAATGAAGATAAGGAGAAGAAAGAATAGCAGGAAAATGAAGAAAATAACATTTACTCTTTCTTGGAGGAGCTAATTATTTGGAAATTTTTTCCACATAAACAAATGTGAAAAATACAATTTTTTTCATTTTTCTTCTGGATGCATTGCCCACGTCACAAGTATATCATCAAATAAACACGTTATTGATTATCTTGAAACCATTTTTTCCGTTCGGATCAACCAGTCTTAAACACGGGCTTTGCTTCTTAGACTCGGCTAGGCTGACAAGATGATTATCCTAAATATCATTAGGCAATCTAAGCAGAGAATAACAGGTACAGAACTGGGCTTGAGCCAGTCTACTCGGTGAAGATTTAAGTCACGTATACTCATGACAGCAACCATCGTAAGACAGTTTTAAGTGGATTTACTGTTGCTAATACTAAATGAAACTAATCACATCCACGGGCTTGTAGCTCAATGGTATTCAAATTAATAATAAGGAATAGTAGTAATAATAATAATAATCGTAATAATGATGATGATTATGATAATGACAACGACAATGACGAAAATAACGACAACGACAGTGTTATTTCTTTGTCATCTCAAATTTATATTTTCAAACCAAACATTAGTATACATCATCATTAAAAATTTTTTAAAATAAAATAAACTAAGTAATACTTATTTTATTATATTCTTTATCTATTTTATTCAAAAAAATAGCCATTCAATTCTTTATTTATTCTAACAGGTGATCCAAGCACCCTGTTAGTATATATAATGAGATCTTGCCCTTGAGTGACCTTGGTTTGTTAGGATATTATATTATATGCAGTCCATGGATAAGGCTATGGACTAATGACTATGCGAAAAGTTGATAAAAGAAAACATATATATATATATATATTTATAACTAGATGAATATCTTGTAAGATATTTTGTAATAGGGGATTCCCCTACATTAAACCTTGTAAACGAATGTAATACTTCGGGACAGACACCATCATCGACTAATGACTATGCGAAAATGAGAGGCGTTGATAAAACAAAACAAATATTTATGACTAGATGAATATCTTATAAGATATTTTATAATAGGGGATGCCACTACATTGAAACTTGTAAACGAATGTGATACTTTGGAATAGACACCATCGTCGATAATGACTATGCGAAGACGAGAGACGTTGATAAAACAAAACAGATATCTTATAAGATATTTTATAATAGGGGATGCCCCTTCATTAAAACTTGTAAACGAATGTGACACTTCGGGACAGACGCCATCATCGACTAATGACTATGCGAAAACGAGAGAGACGTTGATAAAACAAAACATATATGACTAGATGAATATCTTATAAGATATTTTATAATAGGGAATTTCCCTACATTAAAACTCGTAAACGAATGTAATACTTCGGAACCGGACACCATGCTTACATTTAGGATGTCAGTTTTTGGCCCATAAATTTATATGTTTTTAATGGGCAGGTTTATGAGTCAGCTTTAAATTTATATTGACCCGAGATTTAATTATTTTAAACAAACTATTATTTTATTTAAAAGAATTGAAACTCAAGTAAGTTTGGATCTGTGCAGCCCAAATCTAACTAAAAAGAAAATTGTTATATATTTTTAATTTTTTTAAAAATATTTTTAAAAAGTTGGCCATTGCCATCCTATGCTTAATTTGTTTGAGTACGGATGCTCTGCTCATTTCTGAAGAAGTTCTCCGGATCTACTGCAGTCTTAGTCTTAACCAATCTATCAAAATTTGCATTGAATTACCCGTAAACTTTGCCTTGATGATAGCTGCTCTTAACTGGACCGATTACCCCAATATCCAAATCCCTGTAGTTAACATATGCACTTTTCGGGTTGTTGGTCACAAATGAAGTCATATGAATATGAAGCTTCCTGATATTATTTATATATTTCTCGTCTTCCACACTTCCTGGTTCCTCCCAAGTCACTGAGTATTGGACCTTAAATAAATACCCTGCTCCGTATGGAAATGGAGTGTCTGCGGCGGGAATTTGATCCATCTTCCCACCATAAGGATTGAAAACCATCCCTGTTTTTTCCAAATCAATCATTCTCTTCCATAACCATTCCAAGCTATCTTTGGGTATGGCAGTTTGAACGTAATCTGATTTCCTCTTCAAGAACTTGGCAGAATCAGGCTTCCTTTCCAGGAGTCCATCAGGAGATGTTCCGTTGTTAAAATTACCCCACCATAGCATAGAGGCAATCCAGCTGGTCTCAATACAATCCTCCTTTTTCAATCCCAACTCAGGGAACTCTCACCTTTCTTTGTCTTGGATGGTCCCGGACTTGTTAACATCCTCATGAACATATTATGATCTATTTTTGGAGCAACCAACTACCACTTATAAACGAGTTCGCTACCACTCTCTTCAAGATCCCCAGCCACCCTAAAAATGGTAACTTTCTCGGGGACAAGAACAAGCTTGATCTTGTACGAGATTATAACACCAAAACTCGCTCCCCCACAACCACGAATGGCCCAAAAAAGATCCTGCCCATGGCCTTTCTGTCAAGAAGTTTGCCATTAACGTCAACTATTTGAACATTAACAGCATGATCCAACATCAAACCATACCTTCTCAAGTTACAGTAACCAGCCCTATAAAGGATTCACGTCAAATGCAAAAGTCCTTGCGTAACGAACCTTGTAATGGGCCAGGACACTTAACTATGAGCCCATTTGACAAGTCAACATCTCAGCTCACTAAAGTCTACTCTGCACCTAATAGTGGAGAAGCATTTCATTCTCAACAGAATTCCAACTGCAGCTAACAAATCTATTCCATGCTGTACAATCGGTTGTAAATGAATAGTCTAGATTCTCACAAACGCAATAAAGCCGAGGAAAACTTTACAAATCATTACTTCTTTTTATCTTCTTTCATTTCCTTCATGGAATCAGAGCATCTTCATTAACCAACGTCAAAATGGCTCAAGAATAATCATCATCTACCTCCACCCAAACTCGACAGTCTAGCAACACACCTTTGTTGGACTTTTTAGCCTTGGCCAAAACCTTGGACTTCAATTTACCAATCAAGTTAGATAGAAATAACTTCATCAATTGTAGAGTACAAGTGATAGCAGCAATTAGAGTTCTTGAATTAGAAGATTACATCTCTTCTGAAATATCTCCACCTTCATAGTTTATCACAGAAATTGTTTCATCCGCCACAGAAGCCCCTCAAATTGTTCCAAACCCTGATTATCGTCTATGGCACAGATCAGATGAATTACTCCTTTGCTGGTTACTTTCAATAATAGGTGAGGAAGTGGTTGGCTAGGTAAATTAGTCTTCAACTTCTCTTGAATGCTGGAAAATATTGGAAAATTTATATGCACAAATATCAATGGTTTGAGTCCTGCAGTTAAAACATCAACTATCAACCATTCAAAAAGGCTCTCAAACCATTTCAGATTATATTCAAACAATAAAAAAAATTGGAGACTCTCTTATGGTAACAGGACATGCTGTACCAGACCATTAACTAATTCTCAGTGCCTTAAATGGTTTAGGCCATGACTATGACCTAGTAGTGGTTCTTTTAACACACACAATGAAGAACTCAACCCTACAGGAGGTGCAATATAGTCTCATGATGCATGAAACCAGACTTGAGCAATTAAATATAGTCTCTCAAACTATTAATGCCTCTCTCCCCCTTCACCCCTCCAACAAATCTTGTCTCATTTCATAGAAATTAGACACAAAACCGCAATCAACGAAATAGTCATACCCTTAAAGGAAGAGGGGGTCGGGGCAGAGGAGGCCGATGGAATGGTGCAAATCGTCTCTACTATCAATTATGCTAGAAACCTGGACATGATGCTCTTCGTTATTACAAGCGCTTTGATCAATCTTGGAATGACAATCAATAATGGAAGCACCCCAACTCATCCTCACAGTATCACACTCAAAACACTAGGCAAAATTTCACACATGGTGGTTCACCTTAAACTTTCCTAGCTCGTCAAACAAATACCTATTCTGAACAACCTAGTACCTCTACCTGGTATGTAGACTCTGGAACCACAAATCATATTACTACTGACCTAAACAACCTTTCCATTAGCTCAGACTATGCTGGTAATGGAAACTCTCTCCCTATTGCACATATTGGTTCTCCCTTTATTCAATTCCAAGATAATAAACACACATCACTGTCTTTACATCAAATGTTACATATTCCA
>JANIPM010000003.1:57388567-57398651 GCA_027478405.1 Erythroxylum cassinoides
GCATATTGTTTAATATATTTTAAATAATATTTATATTCATAAATAATTTTTATTACAAAATAAAATATAGTTAAAATTTAAAATGATTTTTATTTTTAAGTTGTCAAATAGTATATTGTATGAAACTCTTTCAAAAAAGTTCTTTTTTAAATGACAACCAAACAAGTCAATGGACTTCTTAGAAAAGCTCTACTAACAAAAGCTCTACTAATAAAAACTTTACTGATATATGCCCATCCAAACAGGCACTAAGGCTATGGATATAGACCTTGGTGAGAATTACATGGTGTGGCTTCTGATGGGGACTCTTCCTTCAAAATTTGATTCGATCAAATCAAACTATAATGCTCAGGAAGAGCAATGGACTATTAAAAAAATGACAACTATTATTGCCAAGAAAGAGGATGACATGAAAAAGGGAAGAACAAGAAGTATCTCCATGATGACAAACCATAATAATTCTCAAAAGTGAAAGTTCACTTCTAATAGCTTAAGTGACCAAAAGCCTTTCAAGAAGAAAGTTGTTAGTCCTAAAGGAAGTAGGCAGGCGGATTCATCTTATGTTTGTCAGAAGAATAATTTTTTCAAAGGAAAGTGCAACTTTCGTCATAATTTTGGGCACAAGAAAGCTGATTGTTGAAAGCTCAAAGCTCACATAAAGAAGAAAGGTAATTGTCTTGTGATGGTTTGTTTAGAGTCCAATATTTTTTATGTTAGATACTGGAGCAACAATTCACATTACGAATCCGTTGCAGAAATTGATAAGTTGAAGAAGGTTAACTAGTTTTGAGCAGCATGTGTATATGGGAGATGACACCAAAGTCCAAGTCGAATTTTTTGGGACAGTTAGACTATAATTGAATACAAGACATCTTTTGGTGTTACATGATGTCACTTATTTACCCTCTATTAGGAGGAATTTGATTTCTATATCCATTTTGGATAGACTAGGTTATATTCTTTTTTTTTGGAACTAGAAAATTAACTTTGTATTGCAATTCTCTTTTGGTGGGAAATGAAATTTATGTGAAAATTTATACGAACTTGAGTTAAATGATGTTGTTACTTTTGCTTCTTCCTTTTCACTTAATACTATTTGTTGGTTCCAAACGTATGAGGTTTAATTTGAGATCTTCTATTTTATAACATAAACGTTTACGCCATATTTTTAGAGACAAAATGGAGAGGTTGGTAAAAGATGATGTACTTCAAGATCTTGATTTTTAAGATTTCACTGCCTATGTTGATTGTATTAAAGGAAAGTTGATCGCTAAGGTTAAAAAAAAACAAAACAGACAAGTGCTTAGAATTGTTGGAGTTGATTTATACTGATATATATGGATCATTTATTCTACCTGCTATGGGTGGTTATAAATACTTCATCACTTTTATTGATGATTTTTTTCGGTACAATCATGTAGAGCTCATTCGTGAAAAATTTGAATCTTTAGAGGCGTTTAAGATTTTTAAGACAAATGTTGAGCTTCAAAAGGGGAAGAAAATCAAGGTAGTTAATTCTGACAGAAGGCGGAGAGTATTATGGGTGTTATGATGAGAGTGGAAGGAATCCAGGGCCTTTCGCTAGATATTTGCAAGAATGTGGTATTGAAGCAAAATATATAATGTCAGGAACACCTCAGCAGAATGGAATTGTTGAAAAAAGAAACCGCACACTTCTTGATATGTTACGGTATACGTTGATTCATTCTAGTTTATCAAAATTTTTGTGAGGTGAGGCGTTGAAGATAGCTACTTTTGTCTTGAATTAAGTACCTAGCAAGTTAGTCCCAAAGACTCCATATGAGTTATGATCAAGTAAGAAACCAAGCTTGCACCATTTTCATGTTAGGGGATGCAAAGCAAAAGTAAGGCCTTATAATCTACAATCTAAGAAGCTTGATCTGAAAACTATTAGTGGCTACTTTGTATACTACACTTTCAGATCAAGGAGTTTTAGATTTCATTGTCCATCTCACACGACCAGAATTTGTAACAGACACCCTGATAGTGTACTTATGGTAGATGACCTTATTTTCTGACACACGCACTGATATTGCTTTTATTGTAAGTGTGTTGAGAAGATACTTAAGTGATCCTGAACTTAGCCATTAGAAAGTGGCTAAGAAAGTCATGAGATATCTTTATGGTAGCAATGATCATATGTTGACTTATCGGAGAACTGATACTCTTGATATAGTTAGGTTTAATGATCTTGATTATGCAAGATGTGTGGATGATAAAAAGTCCACTTCAGGCTACATCTTTATGATGACTTAAGGAGTTGTATTGTGAAAAAGTGTTAAACAGACACTCACCGCGTCTTCTATAATGGAGGCAGAGTATATGACATGCTATGAGGCAGTTTGTCAAGCAATATGGCTGCATAATTTTATTTCAGCATTGGGTATTGTAGACTCTACTTTAAGTCTGTTTAAATTGTATTGTGATAACTCTATGGCTGTAGCTTCTCTAAGAACACTAGAAGTACTTGCTTAAATTATATTGATATAATGTACTATTTTGTTAAAGAGAAAGTTGCTGAATCACTTATTACTGTTGAGTATACGCCTACAGCTAGCATATTAACAAATCCATTTACAAAAGGCTTATCTATATGTTTGTTTGCAGAACACGTCTCTTGCATCGGATTGTTAGGAGCCTAGCTTGATAAGATTAGTGGGAGTTTGCTATTTTTTATTAAACATGTTAGTACTTTGTATGAATTGCTTATATCTTATATATATGAAGCATGCATAATGATATTTGCAATCATTTCTTGTTGATATTAACATATACATGTTGATGTACATATGTAGTGTGACGAAATGACAAGTATAAAAGGAGACAAATGTGTAGTCTAAGTTGTTGTACTGCATGTATGTTGTTTTAATAGTTATTGTTGTATTTGAACATCTCCAGGGCTTAATCATGTGTAGTAAATATATCCTGACGATATGATATTGCATGTGATTTATTTGACTACCTTTAGATGATGGAGATTGGTACGGTGGTTTGATTATATTGTTCAAGTGCGAGAATGTTAGAAATATATGGACTAATATAATCACAACATTAATTTCATATTCACAACCATTAATCGAATTGCCTAATGTATATTTAATAACCATAATGAGATGGTTAATAATTTACTAATTACATTTGAAGCACATAATAGTACCCTAATAATTATATGTTGGCCCATTAAATTATAGTTCATCACATCCTTGAAATGAAACAATTATCCTTTTCTACTCTTTAGGGTAATACATGTTATAAAGAATAACATATGGTGAGATTGTGGGTGTGTAGCTGTGGGTGTGTATTAGAAAATAGGGTCTTCTATCATAAGCTTCCTTTCTTGCTCAAGATTTATTGATGTTGATAGTTATGGTATTTATAATGACGAGAATGCATCAAAATTTTATACTAAACATTCGAGATATGTTAATCTTATTTCGTAGTTAATACTCTAAACAAAATGTAGATCTTGACATTGCTGTCATTGATGATTGCATTTAGAAATAATACGATTGAGAAAAGACAACCATTTGTAACGTTTTTGATTCAATGTTAATGATTTGTTTAAAAAGGTTAACCCAAAATTCAAAGAATTCAAATATTGGGATCATAGAAATAGATTCAAACAGGAAAAACACAATATCTCTAATATAATTTAGAAAGGATTTGACGAGTGATACCTACCAATAAAGGTACTTCTAATTATTACTGAATCTCCCAGACAAATGCCCCCCATCCTCCATGTATGTTTTTTAAGTTCTCTATAACAAAGCACGCTTAATATTTTATAAGTCCTTAGCAAAGTAAAAAATGAGCCTTATTTTATTTTATTATTTATGAAGATTAAGAGTGAGCTTTCATAAAGAAAAAAAAAACAAAATATGACTTTTTTTGTTCTTCTTTATAAGGATAAAATAAGCCCTATTTTATTCCATTTTATTCTTTATGAAAATAAAAAATGGGCCTTATTTTGTTCTTCACGTAAGTAGACCCGCGCAGGTACCGTGGCTGCCCTTATCCAGATATGGGCATGTCCATAACTTATAGTTTGTGTATCCAATTTTCTTTAAACGTCTTAAAGTAAAATGTACACGTGTTCTCAATCAATATTTACCCTCCCTTAACAGCTTATATTTTGTATTCTAAGAAACAAAAATTATTCATATATCCTTAACCATTATAATTTGATTATTTTAATTTCTGTTTTACTTTGATTTTTTTTTGCTTATAATTACTGACTAAAGAAGCCAAGCAACGAAACTTTTAAAAGTATTTTCCAATTGGCTTGAGATTGGTGGGCTTAGTATCTTCGGCAAATTGCAATAACTTGTCAATATCTACATATGAAAAAGATTAATTTAAATTTTGATAAGTTTTATATTTCGTATATATCTCTTCGAAAGGAAAAGTTTTCTGATAAATTTTATATTTCATATATATATATATCTCTTTCAAAGGGAGAGTCTTTTGTCTCATACATTTGCACTAATATATTATCACTTATTACGTGCTTGTTGACACCTGAGCTGTAGTATGTTTGTGGTTGAACTTTTTATTAACCCGTTAGAATGTGCCAAAAGAGTCAATAAATTCTTGTCAATACAAAATGAAGTATCCCTGGAGTAAATCTTTATTTGCTTATCCAGTATTTATTAGTCAGAATGAAATGAATGCTCTTTGTCAAGAAAATAAATCCAATTGTGAAGTCATTCGATCCAGAAAAGTCAATAAAGTTCATGAGTCTTTAATTCAGAGGCACGGACAAGCACTTCTGCTTCAAACTAGCATAAAAAGCTTGTGAAGGAACTGGAAGAGCAAAATTTGCAGGGTTATTAAATTATGGGATTGGGATTTCCCAAAACTTCATGGCTTGTGTTTGTGCTTGTCACCATTCTCTTGATCTCAAGTTTTGCTAGTTGTAGGCGTTCACATGATGAATATTTTACTTCAACCAAATGGGAATCTAAGAGGAAAGTCCCTGGTGGCCCAAATCCCATTCACAACCAACCTCCTGGTAGCCCTCCATCAACTGTCGGTGGAAGTTCAAATCCTCTTCCCAAGCCTACTCCACTTAAGTTTGCATCAACTACCTTGGGGATAAAGAGGAGGGTTCCCAATGGCCCAAATCTTCCCCAAAATCCTAATAAGAAATGAATGTTGGTTGCAGCTCCTAAGTCCTAATAACCGAAAGCTCGCATGGTGCTTGCTCACCCTTATGAGGTATTTCTACTTTCCGTTGTACTTAAAAAGGCTCTTCATAATCTGCCCAGCTTG
This sequence comes from Erythroxylum cassinoides, assembly GCA_027478405.1. Classification (NCBI taxonomy): domain Eukaryota; kingdom Viridiplantae; phylum Streptophyta; class Magnoliopsida; order Malpighiales; family Erythroxylaceae; genus Erythroxylum; species Erythroxylum cassinoides. The sequence goes on from JANIPM010000003.1 coordinate 57,393,860, forward strand.
AAGGCAGATGCTATAATATTGTCACCATCGCAACCGTAAGAATAAATTCCAGGTCCTTACAAAAATATGAGCATGTTCATACCTAAAGAAATCTATAGACTTGCACCAATTTGTCAAAATTGCCTTTGAAATACTCGATTGCCCAAAAGCTAGCTTCTCCTTGGTTATTTCGACACAAAAGATGTCATATGGTCAAAAAGCTGTCTAATTAGATGCACAATACGGTCTGGTTTCCTAAGTGTTCCTGTTCTACGAGGAAATGGAGTTTTTATCTATGAAATAATTGTGCCTCCATAAGTATTGTCAATATCGTCCTAATAAATATATAAAAAAGGATCAAGTGGTTAGCAGTTCCTAACTCAAATTTAAGGATTAGGAACTTCGAATTTTTGCTTCATAAGTCTTAGATCAACAATCTTTTCCATAAGATAGAAAAAGTGATTTATCTGATACTGTTAGAAGGTATACCTAAACATGAACATGTAACTGCAATCTCAAGTAGCCGAGCCCGCTGATACAAACCTCGCTAAGCTATCATGAAAGCAATTACTTTGTTCTTTTGGTGCTACATCAAGAACTTTCCAAGTTCAATCCATCTTAAATAAGTAAGCGTTTACATTAAAAAAATAATTTATCATACCTCTCGTAACCTTCACGTGTTATTGCTGCAAGATGACGAGTGGGAATGCTTTGTTCGTACCTGAAGAAATTATCAGGATCAACTTGAGTCTTTATTTTCACCAGTCTGTCGAAGTTTCCCTTGAAATACTTACTTCCATAAACTAGAGCTTCCTCGTATGTTCCATTGCCATTGCTACCAATGCTTCCGTTGTCAATATCCCGATAGTTGAGGAAAGCCTCTCTAGGATTGTTAGAGACATAAGGGGTCATGACTTCATAAAGGGTTCTCGTCAAATTTATGTGCCGATCTTTCGTTTCAGCCCCTCCTTCAAACCAGTTCACAAGATATTGAATTTTGAAGATGTTTCCAGCTCTGTGTGGGAATGGAGTTGCTGTCTCTGAAATTTCACTCATTTTGCCACCGTACGGATTCCATTGCATTGATACTTCCCCGAGTTCGATCATAACCTTCCAAAGGGACTCCAAGTCTGCCTTTGGAATAGGCTGCTTAACATAATCTGATTTGCGTTTGAAGTAAACAGAACGGTTTAAATTTCTGGAAAGTAAAACTTCAATCTTAGTTTCTTTTGGAGTGCCGAACCAGAACAAGAGAGATTCAACCCATCTCATCTCAATGCAATCCTTCTTCTGCAGACCAAGTTCGGGAAAGTTGGCACTCATAAGTTTGAGTAGTCTTTCGGCCGAGCCCAGAAACATGAATATAAATGAAATCTTTACAGTCATTTTGCCTTCTTCGGGCCCATTAACAGGTTGCAGACTCAATCTGATGAAGACTTCTCGGTCTAGCTTGTCTGCGATGTTCTGCCACTTCCAAACAAGCTCAGTGGCACCTTCCTCCAGGGTTTTATCAACATTGGCGACAGTGATATTCTCAGGGAGTTGCACCAAATTTATTTTCCACGAAAGAACTACTCCAAAACTTGCTGCACCTCCTCCTCGAATGGCCCAAAAGAGATCCTCCCACATCGATTCTCTATCAAGAATTCTACCATTCACATCAACTATCTTTGCGTCGACAATGTTATCTACCGATAGCCCATATTTTCTCATCATGTTCCCGTACCCTCCTCCTGTAAAGTGTCCTCCCAAGCCCAGTGTAAAACAGACTCCAGCAGGAAAGCCATGGCTATTACTTTTCTCTGCAATGCGGTAATAAAGTTCGCCAAGAGTTGCACCTGCATCAACCCAAGCACTTTCATCTGATATATTGATATTGATGGATCGAATATTTGACATGTCCAGGAGGACAAAAGGGACTTCTGACACATAAGAAAGGCCCTCGTAATCATGACCTCCACTTCGGATTCTAATCTGCAAGTCATGGTCTTTAGCACATATTACAGTTGCTTGGACATGAGATTCATGATTGGGAGCGACAATAACATGGGGTTTTGGGGTAGAAGGGGTCAAAAATATTCGATTTCTTGCATAAGACTGCAAAACAGATGAAAACGTAGAATTTTCAGGAGTGTAAATAACATCAGACACGGGATCTGATTCCTGATAATGTTGCTGTTGAAGGCATTCAATGAACTTGTTTTGAGCTGTAACTGGGCTACCTAACGAAGCAAAGATGAATGTTAAAGGTAGACAAACTTTTGCAACCATTTTATGCTTCATTTTCTGTCGACGGCTTTGTATTGTGAATTGTAACCTATAACTCTCAGGTGTACTTATACTGGAAATCGAAACTTTACGTTGGATTTAACTTGTAAGAATTTATCAATCCTGATGACCGGTTTGAATCTTTGGATGGTCAACATTTTACACTTCTAGAAGGCAATCGTTTTATATCAACAATCACTTCTGATTTTTTTAAATAGCATCAGTTATGTGCTTTGCCATGAACCATATAAAAGATTTATGATTTTGCTGCTAAATCGTAAGGGTAGATGGATTACATGATCCAGCTTGATTTTATAGAGTTTAATTTATAGGGTAATTAACCTTAACGGTAATAATACAATAGTCTAACCGCTAAAGAAAGTCGTTTACTTTTTACATGTATTTGTTGCAGGATCGTAATCCATTCTAGGTGAAAATAAAGCAGCAGAGAAGAGGGTACACTACTCAACTTGGAAGTGAAGAATTGCGTTCGTGTCGCTTTTGGCCTGTGAAGTAAAGATAAACCGAACCAACAACTTGCAAGGGATAAGAACTGCAATGCATGTCATCCATTCCACTGGCGGCTTAATCATAGAAAAAGAGTAAAAGGCTATCTAGTTTAACAAGATTTCAGCTGGGACAAGTATTTCATTGTAATCCAAGCAAACAAGCGAGCATTATCATAACACCTTCCACAACGTACGATACAAGTAAATTGACTAGGGCATCATAGAAGATACTTGTTCAATGAGATCCCAAAATTTGAAAGTTATGATATTTATAAATTGATTATATTTAATATCTCAAGGATATAATTTTTAATATTTCTTAATTGAGTTAGAGGTTAATGTTGTATGTTTAAAAGGTATAGGATTGATTGATTATGGAAGTAACACTTAAGAAATAAGGAAATTTTTTATGAAAGTATAATGATTTTAGTGGTATGCATATTAGTTGACTAGTGTTCCTTAACACTGATCGACCAATGATATACCTTGTTTTTACTAAGATTGATAGACTAGAATGTTCAAAGATTACTTTCTAAGAAATTATTTTGACAATATCAAACATCATTTTTATTGAAAATAAACCTTAGCAACCAAAAGAACAACAAAAGGGAGGGTTTGAGAGGGAAAAAAGAAGGAAAAAGAATGTGATTCTAGTGAAATATATTTATGTAGAATTTGGTAATGCTTGAACATCTTTCAAGTACATAAACTTGAACTATGGTACCTTTTGAACAAAAGTTGGTAGCATATTTCAATTAGGTATTTCAAAGTTTATTATTTTATTAATTATGCCTATTAAATGTCTTATTATGTGTTAATTAATTATCTGTAACCTTTAATTTTCATTTTTGGATAGATTAGTGAAGAGCTACAATTCAAGGTACTTTTAAAGTTATACAACATCAGCTCTATTGGTTATTAACCAAGTCAGCATAGCTATTTTATAGCTTTAAGTTGTTATTTTATTTGGTTGTAGATATTTTTCCTAATTTCTAGAGTTGTAAATATATGTTTTCCTAATTTTTAGTGGATTTTTTTAAATTTTTAGTGGGACTATAGGTTTAAGAAAATGTGAGTTTCTTTGTAAGCCTATAAGGCTATTAAATGGATTGGATAAATATTCCTACCATTTTAAAGCAAAAGTATTAGTTCAGTCTCACATTATTCTTTTATTTATTGAGATCGTAGTTCTTGTTTAGTTTTAACATTTGATATTAGAGTCTGCATAATGAATGATCTTCAAGTAGTTGGAGAGATAAAGAAGCTCAATAACCAGAACTACAATACATGCGCAATGTGTATGATGTCTTATTTGCAAGGCCAAGATATTTGGGAGATCGTCAACAAAATTAATGTTAGACATCCAGAGGTAGAGGATGGCAATGAAATGATGTGAAGGTGGAAGGTTAATGCAGGTAAGGCAATGTTTACTCTCAAAACAATAATTAAAGAAGATGTGTTGGAGCATATTCGAGATGCCAAAGCATCAAAGGAAGTTTAGGATACACTTGCTGCACTTTTCTCAAAGAAGAATGATGCAAGGTTGCAAATTTTAGAGAGTGAGCTACCATCAACAACTCAACATGATATGACCATTCTCCAACACTTCCATAAAGTAAAGTCAATATGTCGCAAAATTTTAGAATTGCATCCAACAACTTCAATTAGGTAAACCAAGATAAAAAGAATAATTATCCATGGTTTGGGACCTGAACACAGAGGATTTGTTGCTGCAGTACAAGGATGGCTAAATTAACCACCACTTGTTGAGTTTGAAAATTTGCGTACTGGTTAAGAAGCCATGAACAAGAAAATGGCTGAAGTCTCATTAAAGAGTGAAGAAGAAGCACTCTACGTCAATAAAAGCAAAGGGAACTCCTAACAACATATTGTTGGTGGATCTAAAAGAAATTGTTGGAAAATCCCTTAAGCTTGCAGATTCCTACGAAATAATTGATTAAAGATTAGGTCTTAGATAAATTTGATTATGATATTTAGAGTTTGATTTTAGGAATCAGTTTAGAGATATTATTGTG
>JANIPM010000003.1:57461440-57472039 GCA_027478405.1 Erythroxylum cassinoides
CTAATTAAAAATATAAAATAATAATTTTTTAATTAAGTTCAGTTATTTAAATTTAGACCTAAACTTAATTTTTATAAACCAAAATAATATCATTCTATGTAAAAAAAAATTGAATTTAACACCAGTTTAAATTTAATTTTACCCATAAATCGAACATTTTAAAAAACCTAAATTAGATTCATATACCAGACAATTATCATCCCTGCTCGATAGTGCTTATGAGCCAGCCCATCCTGCCCAAAAAAGGTTCCAATTCCCAAAATGGAGAATTTGCTCTTTTTCAGAGTCTAAGTTTTTGAAAATGGATTCCCGTTTCAATTTCGCGGGCTCCTTTTTGGAAGATCGGTTTCTCAATTATGTCGTGTATCATATCTTCTTTTAGCTAAGGAATAGGATGCTCCAGGGGCAAATCACTAAAATGACAACTGTGGGCCTACTAAGTTATTCACTAACATGATACACGACATGGCCACTGATATGACACAACTGTGGGCCTACTAAGTGTCAGTATAATTTGTCTCCACACGCTATATCTTACCGGCCAGCTGGCGGTTGTTAGTGTCCTTTTGGTTTTTTTACGGGTACTGTTCATCATCAATTCCAGGTACGGGAATCTTCAGGGATTTTGCTGTCGGATAGCTTCAATTCTTACACTCGACAGCACAACTGAGTGTTTTTCTAAGTGCTGGGATTGAAATATGAACTACGACTACGAGGGCAGCCGAAACGATCGATGAAAGGGAAATGGAATGGAAAAATAAATAGTTTTCATTTTATTACGTTGGTGATAAAGCAGAGTAAGAGACTCATTCGCATAAGGGCAAGTTCTTATTTTACTTTTTAATCAATGAGATTTTGGTTACAACAATCATAGACATAAAGTGGTAACAATTTCAGCTTAATGCATCAAATAGGAGAAGCAATTAAAAGCAGTTGCTCCGACAACAGGTGTTCAGGATTATACTCCTAGCTACAACTTTTGGTAGGGCAAAGTTGGAATGCTTTGCTCATGTCTGAAAAAGTTGTGAGGGTCAACCTTTGTCTTGATTTGCACCAACTTGTTGAAGTTTTGTTTGAAGTACCTCACTCCATAACCATATCCTTCCACGAAGCTTTGGGTGCCATGTTTGTTTGTTCCCAAATCAAGATCCTTGTAGTTAACAAATGCCGCCCTTGGATTCTTAGAAACAAAAGGAGTCATGTAATTATATAGTTGCCGTCCCAAATCAATGTAATAGTCTGCTGCTTCAGTTCCTTCTTCGGTCCAGTTAATCTGATACTGAATCTTCCATAAGTTCCCAGCTCGATGGGGAAAAGGAGTTGATGTCGGAGATATCTCACTCATTTTCCCACCATACGGATTGAACGCCAATATTGGCCTCTCTAGCTGAATCATTTTCTTCCAAATACCTTCCAGACCCTGCTTTGAAATTGGCTCTTGCACATAATCTGATTTCCTTTTTAAATACACCTGTCTATGAGTTTGAGGTTTCCTACAAAGCGCTGCTTCTTTTGGTGTCCCAGCCGGAAAATCATCCCAGAAAAGGATTGATTCAAGCCAACTCATTTCAAGGCAATCTGCTTCAACTAAACCCAACTCTGGGAAGCTCCCTTCCGTAATTGAAAGAAGTCTCTTGGCATCTCCAAGGAACAGAGCTACAAATGAAGCCCTCACTGTTTTTTCACTGCCTTCACCTTTTCTCACAACGTCCAGAACCAGCCTGATGAAGAGATCTTCATCAATCTTAGGTGCAGCATGCTGCCACTGGTACACAATGTCAGTTGCATTTTCTTCCAGTGTTCTTTGGACTTTGAAGACAGTGACTTTCTCAGGAACTCGCACAATGTTGATCTTGAATGCAAGAACAACTCCGAAGCTACCACCTCCACCTCTAATAGCCCAGAACATGTCCTCTCCCATGGTTTCTCTGTCCAGAATTTTACCGTCAGCATTTACAAGTTTGGCATCTATGATATGATCAACAGTCAAACCATACTTTCTCATCATGCTCCCATATCCACCTCCAACAAAATGGCCCCCAACTCCAACCGTTGGGCAGACACCAGCAGGAAAGCCATGAGTTTTGCTTTTCTCAGCGATCCTGTAGAAAACTTCCCCAAGAGTTGCTCCAGTCTGAACCCAAGCGGTCTCATCGTCGATATCTACCTCAACAGATCGAAGATTGCACATGTCAAGAATGAAGAATGGGACTTCAGAGACGTATGATGTGCCCTCATAGTCATGCCCTCCGCTTCTTATCTTCATTTGAAGGCCATGCTTTCTACCGCATATAACAGCAGCTTGTACATGTGACTCGTGCAACGCAGTGAGGATGAGAACAGGTTTGGGTGTTGTTGGGGTGTTGAATCTGAGATTTCGAATGTAAGCTTGGAGAACAGAAGGGAATTCATGATCATGTGGAGTGTAAATTGCTTTGGAGATGGGATGAGAGGGGTGAGAATACCTCAACAGAGACTGGTAAAAAAGTTCATGATCAGTAGCTGAGGGTGGAACTGCTCCCATTGCCTGTGACTACTGAAAAGAGTACGATATACCGTGGTAGTAAGGAATTTGGAAAAGTGTGGTTCTAAACAACAAGATCGATGCATATTTATATAGAAGCATCTCGTTTACAAATACTGAACCATACTAATCTAGCAATTGCCGTGGAGCTGTGGTGATCAGCAGCTTAGTCCTTTGCTCTTTTTCCAGCCTTCGTATTGTCATTGCCTTGCTTATTTTCTTAACCTTAAGATCCCAACTTTATGGGCTGGAGCTTTCAATAGAACAAATTGTAAAAGCTTAGAAGAGGAATAGTTGAAATCCATGCAAAGTTATTCGAACAATGAACGAGGAAAGAGGTAGGAAGAATGGTGCAATAAGCACATAAGAAATTGTAGGAACAAGGGCATAACAAGCGCCTATTGTGTAAGGGTGAATTAATAAATAAAACACAATATATTTTTATAAAAATAGAATTCGTTATTATTATTATCTTTTGAATGTATGTTAACAAATTAATTGAAAATAAAATGCAAAATTATGTCTTATTTATATAAAAATTGGACATCCTTTTCACAATCATTGGACACTTACACTGTTATTACAAAGAATATTGTTCTAATCTACTAGTATGTATTGTTAAGATTAAGATTAAGATTAATAATTTAGCTATTACCAAATAAAATCTATAAGCCGAGCGGCGGCTCTGTCAAATATAATAAATCGCCTTATCAATTGGTTTATTGAAGAGCAGGAGGTCCACAAATATTCAGAAACAGGACCGCACAAGCCAATTCAATTAAATGCTCCCTCCTCCAAGTTTTTCTTGATTGAAAGAAGATATTTTAAGTATCTCCCTTGTACATAGTTAACCAGCAGTTGTTTGAAAGGTATGGGAGGGAGTACATGACCGGAAGAAGGGCCTGATTCTACTCTGTTTCGTATCTTCCCATCCACAAACACCCTTTTTTTAATCTAAAAAAGATTTTTTAATTAATTCAAAAGAAAGAAAAAGGAAATAGATATAGAATAGAAGTAATAAATTCTAAATAATTAAAAAAAGACAAATCTAATTTAATTTTTGCAATTATTCTGGCATTTGGAGAAATTGAAGAAGATTCTAGAACACAAAGCAGGAGGCACCGACACTCTGTCAATACATTATTCATGGTACAAGGGAAACATTGATAGTAAAGAAACTGCATCTAAGCAGTAAATACATGTTCAGAATGAACTGGAACCTCAGGAAACTAGAAGAAAATATAGCAGGAATTCTAGAGATTCATACATGCCGTAACTCCCAATACTCGAAATCAAGCGAAAGGAACATGCACAGATGGTTCTCATAAAAGTCAGCAAAGCTCACCTGGTTCACGAAGATGAGTACTGGAGCATAGAGGCAGCCGAAGTATGACAGAGCCTTGAGTGACATGCAATGCTATAATAGCAATAATTAGAGGGCAGTAAGGAACATCGTCAAGAGATCATGGATAACCTCGAAGATAATTCATTAAAGAGACAGACAGAAGAGACATACCTCCGTTAGACATTTTTGTCCCTAGGGATATTTTTGTCTTTTTTTTATTAAGTGGACAACTATTAATTGTAATTTTGGCTTTCAATAAATAATACATAATTTTATCTAAATAAGGGTAATAAAGTGGTCTAATAAATGATATAAATTAATAGATTGAAGTCCGGGTGAAAAATGAATTCCTTTTAATATAAAACTGATCCATATTGCCTTGTAATAGGGAAACCCGATATAGAAGATATATAAAAGTTAAAGTCTCCTACAGTTGTTCATATCAATTATAAACATACGGTTCTCTAACTTGTTAAGAGAGCTTGTGTATTGAGAAAATTATAGAAAAACCTAAACCGAGTGTCGTGAATAACTTCCTCAATGTCCTGAGAAGATCAGAGCTTGTTTTGGCATCAAAAACTGCTTCGAAACACTGAATGGAACTAAAATCAGATATTTTGTATTTCCTTTATTTTTACCATTTCATGTATGATCTTGGGTACGTAATAAGGACTGTACTACGTATTACATGTGGTATCAAAGCAGTTACGTGATCAGGTTGACGGAAATGAAGGTTTTCTAGTTTCCATTCATTATGGTTTTCTTCAGTTTTTAATTCATTTTTCAATTTTTACGTATATAATTACATAAAAATTGTATACATAAGGTTAGTTATGAAAACGGGTCAAAAAGAGCGAAAAACGACATCCTGGGATCATGAAAATTGTCCTCCCCGTCGGAGGGCGTTGCACACGCCTAACGTTGCTATAGTAGATGAGGGAGCGACAGTACAGCTAGTGGATGCATTGCACGAGCCAGTCACGTGACGTCAAGTGGCACCACACGTTGGCGGATGCACGCACCTCACCCGACAAGCTCTCCTATGAGCATGGAACCGGGGGTGTGTGTGTGACATACGTCACATCTAGCTCAACATGTTGACCGCTGGGATCGAGACATTTGCACGCGCTGTACATTAGGCGTGCGTTTGCGCATGGGGAGCGCGTAACGTGCACGCCCCATATGCATCTCGTGCAATAGGTTCGGTATTCAGGAAAGTATGGTAAACATTCTCATTGAGATTTTTTACTTATAAAAGTCTCAAATAAAGTTTAAAGACAATGTTTTCAGTGTTAGTATGTGATTATTTAATTGTGAATCTAGTTTTTTCATTTATGACCGATTTTCACATACATTATGCCCATATAGAATGTGAGGATAGCATAAAGATGTATCCCTTATGTTTGTGGTCTTTTCAGGTACTGATAAGATTGTAGCCACCATAGTAGCCTTTCGAGCCAGTATTTGGATTGTACCACGTACATGTCGGGGGATGTCTCTGATCTCATATTCGGTTATTCGACCCATAGGGGTTTACCTTATATGAGATTTTGAGATGTACATAAATGCATTAGATGGAGGAAAGTCGTCACTTAAATGATCTATTCACCCACAAGTGGCAATGTCATAAGAGTTGATAGTTTGTACTATGATCTCTTTTAAGTGGAGGTCTAATTGCATATATTATGTACTCAGCCCACAAGTGTTTCATAATATGTGTGATTGGATTCGTTGTGTAGATAATGTTATTATTGTTGTCCTGCATTTATACTAATTTTTACATTATCTTTTCTATTTTTCAGTCACCTTCTCAGTCAACAACAATGTTGTCACCTTTGAAACCTTATTTGGTTTCAACTTCAAGAAATAGAAGAAGGACATGGAATTTGCATTGGAGATGGCAAATGTCAGCATGGCCATGCACATAGAGGCCTCTCCCACTTACAGTTGTTAACTCAGAAGCTGATAGAGCAACGATGTTGACTTGGGAAAGGTCAAATAGAATGTGTTATTTGACCATTAAGAGGTCGATACCTCATCATCTGTTAAGCGGATTGGCGGACACAACCGTAGCTTAGGAGTTCATGGAAAACATATCCCAGAGATACAATCTCTTCTCATGCTGAGCAGAGCACATTAATCAAGGAACTATTCTCCATGAGGTACACTAGAGAGGGAGGCGTTCGAGATTATATCATCCAGATAATGCATCAGGCACTAAACACTCTTCCTCAGGAGTTTAAGATGTTGGCCACCTCTTACATCTCACAAGATGAGGCCTGGGATATTAATGCCTTGATTTCCCTGTGTGCTGCAACAGAGGAGAAGATCAGGAGCTCTCATCATCTAGCTATATATGCAGCTGCAAAGGGCAAGGGGAAGGCTAAGCCTTAACAGTCTAAGGGTAAGGGTAAGAAACCCAAACCCTCTCCTCAAATTCAGAGTGGGTAGTTTAGTATTATGAAGGGCCCATATGACCTTAAGAGTATGACATGCTTCTTTTGTAAGAACAAGGGACACAAGAGGTCTGATTGCCCGAAGTACAAACTATGGAAGGTTAAGCAGGAATTGTCAGGTAACTCCTCGACCTTTATGATTCATGAATCCAATGTAGCTATAACCACATCAAGTTCTTGGTGGTTAGATAGTGGAGCTTTTAACCATGTTGCTTTCACAATGCAGGGGTTCAAATCTAGGAGAAGGCCGACTAAGGGAGAGAAGAAGCTGATGGTTGGCAACAATGAAGGGGTGGATGTTTTGTATGTAGAAGATGTAGGATTAAACCTCGATACGGGGTTTGTACTGGTTTTACGAGACACATTTTATATATCATCTTTTAGACAGAATTTGATCCCTGTATCAGTTTTGGATAAAGAAGGTTTTCATTTTGTATTTGATAATGCAGTTGTAAATATTTCTCTCAATACTAGACAAATCGGTACTGCCTTCTTATCCTACAGATTATATATAATGTGTTTTACTTCTAATAAAATGTATGCCTCGTCTTATGTTGCTGGACCTGTTACTCAAAAGAGAATCTTTATAAAGGAAACATTGACATGATGTAGCATAAACATCTTGGTCACATTTTCAGGGAGAGGGTTGAGAGATTGATAAAGGATAACATTCTCCCAACTCTGGACTTCAGTGATCTAGAAATATGTGTCGATTATTGTAGGGGTAAGTTGACCAAGATAAAGAAAAAGGGGTTAACTCGTACTTCTAGTTTATTGGACCTTATACATACAGATGTTAGTGGTCCCTATATAGTCACGTTATGCAATGCCAGATGCTTTATGAGATTTATAGATGATTATTCCTGTTATGGTTTTGTGATTTTGCTTAAAGAGAAGTCTGAAGTTCTTGATAAGTTTAAGATCGTTAAGACTGAAGTTGAGAGCCAGTTGGAAAAATCAATAAAGATTGTCAGATCTGATAGAGGAGGGGAATACTATGGCAGACATAGGGTTGCAAGACAAGAAAAAGTTCCATTTGCCAGGTATTTAGAATCGATTGGAATAGTGGCTCGGTTCACTATGTTAGGTAGTCTTGAGCAAAATAGTGTGGCTGAAAGACGTAATTGAACCTTTAAGGATATGATGAGGTTAATGCAGAGCAGGACTAACCTACTCGAATACCTTTGGGGTGAAGCTATCAAGATGACATTATATATTTTGAACAGAGTCCCGAGCAAGTCAGTATTAAAGACACCTTTTGAACTCTGAAAGGGCTGAAAGCCAAGCCTTGCACACATTCGTGTGTGGGGCTGCCCTACTGAGATGAGTTTGTATAATCCTTATGAGAGTAAATTACAATCTCGTTCAACTCGTTGCTATTTAGTGGGTTTTTACGACCACTCTAAGAGCTGCAAATTTTACTGTAGAGAGGGAGGAGCTAAACTAGTGAAATCACAGATAGTGAAGTTTCTGAAATATAATGTCTATGATGAGGGATGATCCTCACATCCTCCAGAAGATAGCAGGATGGATATTACAATTATTGTGTATCCACCTCTCATACAATCAGTTCCGATGGATGAAGGCTTGAGTATCGTGCCTATACAGGCATAGGAACCTATTCCTATTCATGAAGAGGTTTCTGAGATACAAGAGCCTATACGGTTAAGCAGATCCACCAGAGAGAGGCAACCGACTATCTCATCGGATTACATAGTCTATTTAGGTGAACAAGACTATGACATAGGATATATTATGGATCCAGTGACTTTTACAGAATCCATTTCTGGACCTCATGTAGATATATGGTGGAAAGCAATGAAGGATGAGATGCAGTATATAAGGTATAATAAGGTATGAGAGCTTTTTGATTTATGTCAACATTGTTAAGTCACGTAGACTTCACTTTTATTAATTTTGGTGACAATCAAATAATAATAATCTTAAAAATATATGAACTATTTTGATAAGTTTGTTAAGTGTGCAGAAAAATGTAAGGAACACTTAGTCATTCTAGATGATATGTCAACAACAGATGATACACGTTATCACAGACGAAGTGAAACAACAGACGAAGCGCAAATAACAAACGAAGCGCAAACAACAGACGAAGCGCAAATAATAGACAAAGCACAAATACCAGATGAAGCGAAAACAACAGACGAAGAACAAATAACAGATGAAGCGCAAATAACAGACGAAGTGCAAAACAATAGACTAAGCGTAAACAACAGACGAAGTAGAAACAACAGACGAAGTGACAATATTAGATGATACAAAAAGGAAGATACTCTAGAACGTCAGACAGTTAGTTAGTTAGAGTTAGTTACAGAAATCAACTAAATAACGGTTGCTTGAAGATTCAAGGACCAGTTTTCAAGAAGAAAGTGGAGACTTAGGCTATAAATACTAGTCCTAGTTGAAGACAAAAAAAAATTGCTTAAAAGAGAGAAAATTGTGATTGTACAATACTTAAAAAAATGTATTCAAAATTCAAAACAAGAGAGCGAATCCTACTGTAATGTAAAGCTTAAGATATCTTTCTTAGAGAAAGAAAAAAAGGTTGTAGCCTGGAGGGGCTAAGATAGCAGAAAGAATACTTTGTCAAAGAGACCTGAAGAGGCTCTAGAAGGGAAGAAATAATGCTTGTAAAAGTTGAAAAGTATAGTGAAATCTCAGATAAACTCTGAGGACTGGACGTAGCCCAAGGTTTGGGGTAAACCAGTATAAAATTGCGGCGTCTATTCTCTAACTCTCATACTTTAATTTTCTTGTTGTTAGATGAGTAGATAAAGTTTCTTAACATTTCAATACTTATCAATTTTTTGTAAAGTTTTTTTGGTATTCATCTGATAGTTGTAAAGATATTCAAGAAATCTCAAAAGATTAACAATTTTGAAAAGATTACACAATTTAACCCCCTTCTTATGTAATTTGTATACTTTATGTGATTCCTATATTAACAAGTGATTTACTTCAGCACTGTGAGTAGCTAGTCATGGGGGTGACTTAATAAATAAAACATGCATCACATTAGAAATAATTTTTGAAGATCAATATATTATAAGATGTTGTTGAAATGATTTGTGAGTTAGAAAAATCATTGAAAGCGTATATAGTGAGAGTGTAGAAAATTATGAAAAGTTGATATATGTATACTCTGTTTTAATAATTTCTATGTGAATTTTTGCTTGCTTTTAGAAATAAATAAAAAAACAAGTTTAGAGTTAAGGAAAAGATGTTAGATGATGTCTGGATATGAGAAAGATAATTTTAAAGAAGAAATTGGAGAATAAGTAGAAAATAAGAATGCAGAAAAAATGAAGAAAAGTGCAAGAAACATAAAGAACACGCGTGAATTTTTCTGTTTTAATGTTTGTGTTTTAATTTGGATTTTTGGAATTGGTTGTGAATATGTTGAGTTGAATGAAGTCGAAAATGGAGGTTGAAATAAGTTAGAAATGGAAGAATTAAGAAAAAGAGAGGAAGAAGAGAAATCAGCAATATCGGAAAAAGGAAGAAGGAAGTCTTCAACTCTTCTTTTGAGATCAGAAGTCGTGATCGTGAATCTCGTGATCTTGCTTCAGAACGATCGCGACACTGATGACTACCGATGGAAGGCTGTTTTTTTTTTCTTTGAACATCCTTTGATCTTTTGCCTATAACTTCTTCTTTAGACATCCAAATGACATGAGACTTAAACTAGTAGACTCATAAGACATGTTTCTTCATCTTTGCAAAAAAATATAACTATCTGAAATGGATTGGTTTATGACTGTAAGATGAGAATTTTGACTGTGTTGGATTATGATAAACAAAAAGATTTCATTAAATAGATTTCATTAGAAACTTAAGAAATAGGGGAACAATTTTTTAGAAGAAAGTGTTGCCAAATTACTTCATTTTTCTTGTCATAATGATCATGCAAAGAAAGTGTTGCCAAATGCTATCTACTTTTGCTTCTAGTGACTATTCACATTGATATAAATTCAAAAATAGATTGTTATACTCTTATGTTATTTTCATATTGATTTAACAGAATATCAGTGATTGTAGCATAAAATTTAATGAATGCAATATGAGGTTTAATGATTGAAATCTGAGGTAGATTTAGTTTCATTAAATGAAATCTGATAGTGGTTGAGGTTTATATGGATTTGTTGCAGTAAAACTGTGTGATCCAAAGGTTATTGTAGCAGTTAGTAGAAAGTAGCTACTTTTTGTATTTATTGCATTTAACTTCATTTATAACTTCAATGATTAGTCTCAGCTAC
>JANIPM010000003.1:57576996-57587168 GCA_027478405.1 Erythroxylum cassinoides
TTTGATACCTAAAACCTCCCTCCCTCTTCGGCCTATAAAGATCACTCCACTTAACTTTTGCATGAGAGTTTGATGTGGATTTTTCAGCCCACAAGAAATTTCTAAGTTTTGATTCTATTTCTTTCAGGATTGAGGAAGGAAGGATAACGATTGAAGACCAATAAACTTGGAAGGCTGAGAGTACTGAAATCACTAATTGGAGCCTACCTGCATAAGCAAGGTGTTCACGAGTCCAATTATTAATCCTGAGATCTATTTTTTCCAATAAGGGTAAACACTCTCTTTTTGACAACCTTTCAGTTACAAAAGGAACCCCCAAGTATCGGAAGGGAAGATTTCCTTTCTTAAGACCCTAGAGACCTTCTATTTGAGGACTCAAAGACACCATATCAGGGGATAAAAAAAGGCTTACTCTTGCCTGAGTTCATGTGCATTCCAGATAACTTAGAAAAAGTCCCCAGACAATTTAGTAGAGTTTGCACTGAGTTCAAGTCAGCATGACAAAACAAAAGTAGGTCATCTGCAAACAATAAATGTGTAAGTTAAAGAGGTTTACACCTCTAATGGTATCTGAAAGGACTCCTTGTGGTGCTTTCATGTAAACTTTTGGATAGAGCTTCCATACAAAGAATGAATAGGAGTGATGAAAGTGGATCACCTTGTCTAAGGCTTGATTTACCTCTAAAGAATTTGGAAGGCGATCCATTGATTAGAATGGAGTAGGAAGGGGAGGTGATGCACTCTTTGATCCAAGCTATGAACTTTTGAGGAAAACCTATAGCTCCTAATGTATTAAGAAGGAAGTCCCAATGAATGGAATCACAAGCTTTTTAAAGGTCCACTTTGAAAGCACACCTCTTGTGGCTGTTAGAAAGATGATAGTTCTTGAAGATCTCTTGAGCTAGTAATAAGTTATCCCCTATTTGACGATTTTTTATAAAAGCACTTTGAGTGGAACTGATAATGTGAGGAAGGGTCACTCGAAGCCTATTTTCTATGATTTTTGCAATCACCTTATAAATCATATTGCAACAAGAAATAGGCCTACAATATAATATAATGGAAGGATTAGCTTTCTTAGGAACAAGAGTGATAAAAGTGGAATTGAGTTCTTTTAGAAGTTTACCATACTGAAAGAAGTCCTGAATTGCCCTAGTAACTTCCCCTCCTACTATAGACCACAAATGCAAGAAAAGAAACCATTAAAGCCCTCTGGCATAGGAGCCTTATGAGGGTTTAAGGATTTAAGAAACCTCCCTAATCTCTTATGTTGAGACTTCAACAATGAGGGAATCTAAAAGGTTTGCTGGTAATAAAGGAGAGAACAGATTGTCTACAAATTCTTTGGATGGGAGGAGATCCGGATTATTCCTAAAAGAAGTTTGAAAGAGTCCAATGAACTGCTCTTGAATCTCAGCAAACTCAACAATCCTATTCCCATTTTTCACTACTAAGGAGTATATATTGTTTCTATTCCTGTGAGCTAGGATAGAGTGGTGGAAAAATTTTGTGTTCCTATCTCCTTCTATAAGCCATTTGATTCGGGAAGATTGCCTAAGGAATGATTCCTAATCATCTAGAGCTTTGATTAAAGAATTTATAACCTCAGCCTCCTTAGTCGCCAATTGAGGATAGTTAGGTAATAATCTTTTTTGCTCTTGAATACTATTAAGAGCAACTTGGCATTTCTCTACTCTTATCATTTACATCTCCTATCTGCCTCGAATTAAGACTTTTAAGAGTTGTTTTAATCGACTTAAGTTTGGACACCACATAAAACATGGGGGTGCCCTGGACTTGAGTGGATCACGCTTGTTGAACTATATGTAGGAAGTTCTGTTGGGAAGCTAGGAAATTTGAAAACCTGAAAGGTGAAAATCTCCTCTGGTGGTTTGCTAAAGTCTTAACCACAAATGGAGAATGGTCAGAGATGTTTGGATTAAGGAAAACACTAAAGGAATTTGGAAAGGTAGTGCTCCAACTTGCATTCACAAGGGCTCTATCTAGTTTCCTAGCAATATAAAGGTCTCCACATTGATTGTTGCTCCAAGTAAAGCTAGGGCCACTAGAGTTAAGATCGAACAAGGCACACTCCTCCACACATGTCCTAAAATCATACATTTCATTCATAGCCAAGGGACTAAAAGGTTCTACCTCATGAGGGGACAAAATGGCATTAAAATCCTCGGCTATAAGCCAAGGAAGGGTGTTCAAAGTGGAATTGATATATGAGAGCTCAGTCCACAAATATTTCCTATGATTGAGGTTATTTCCCCATATACACAAGTCATGAGAAAGGAAATTGAACTATTCAGAAGGGAAACCTCTAAATGAATAAGCTGGTCAGTAGTATTAAGAATGCTACAGCTGAGGCTTTTTGGGTTCCAAGCTAAAACAATCCTAGCATTTGAAGCAAAATCTACATTACTGTAAGAGCACCATTTCGGGAACAGAGAGGAACATATAGTACTAAGGAAAGAAGGGGACCTAATCCTAGTCTTAGTCAAGCACACAAAAGCAACTAACAATCTCCTAAGATTTG
This sequence comes from Erythroxylum cassinoides, assembly GCA_027478405.1. NCBI lineage: Eukaryota > Viridiplantae > Streptophyta > Magnoliopsida > Malpighiales > Erythroxylaceae > Erythroxylum > Erythroxylum cassinoides. The sequence goes on from JANIPM010000003.1 coordinate 57,579,539, forward strand.
CTTTAACAGCTAATTGTTTTTTGGGGTTGTTGATACCCCTAACATTCCAAAAAAGATAATCCATAACACAAAAAACCATAAAAAGAAAACTAGGGACTCCTACTTTAGCTTCCTTTGAGATTTCCTATTTTTCTTTTCAGTGAAAGCCCCTCTGTCCCTCCCCTACCAGTACTATCAATACTAGGAACCAATTCAGAAGGAGAGTTGGAATGGGTACCTAACTGAAACACCTCAGGCTGATTGTACACCTCTAGGTCTTCGCTCAGGTCGGCCTGTTGCTCTTGATCCATGGCTAGTTGATTTGAGCTCCTAGATGGACTAGATTCCTTCCCAACTTGATTGATATCCCAGTATGTTGTTTGATCTATGTAGGTCCATTACCCGGACTAGTCTCAGTTTGGTTCTCCAGATTTTACGCCTTCTCAGTGTGCTACATTGTCATTGCAGTACCTAGATCCTCTTCCCTCCTTTGCTGGATTGGATAATTGGTTGTAATCTCCTTCCCATTTTCCAACTCCTGTTGTAGTGTCTTATCAAACTTCCTTCCTATAGGTACCCATGTCTTCTTTTGTTAGTGTTGGTCAGACTTCCATTCATACTCTATTTGGATTTCCTTGAAAATTGTCTCCCCATTTTTAGTATAGGTTGCCAATTTGAAAGATAGAGGCCATGGTTTGTCCAATTTAAGCTCCACACACATTCGTGCATAGACAATCCTAGACATTCTAGCCGTCTGATTATCCATGAGTAGTGGGTGTCTTATGGCACTAACAATTTTACCTAAGCCTTCGGTGTTCCAGTATTCATAGGTATATTGTGAAATCTTGCCCACATTGGGGTAGACCCAATTTCCTCTAATTCCCCCCCATTCAGACTCCACCTTCGTAGAAATAGGGTTTTGCCTTGGGTATGCCAAGGTCCCATTTCTAATACCTGAGTTAAACCTATCTCTGATTCGAATTTGAACAGAAAATTATTTGCACTCGTGATCAGCACTTCCTTAAGACCATATTATAGCTTAACGCTCTATGTACACCAGGTAAAGCAGGGTGTTTACCTAAGAAGAAACCAATTAGGGCTCGTCGCAGTTGTGTAGCACCTTTCTTCGCTAGCTCTAGAGGTGGGATAACATAGACCTTGTCCTCCTTGACCTCTGGAGGATAATAGGACAACTCCCTATCAACCGAATCTCCCTCTATACCTTCGGCCAGTATTGACTTCCATGATTGAGGTTTCTTTGGGGGTTCCTTTGCGGGTGGAAGGTTTACTTTAGGATTTGCTGCCTGAGGGATGTCAAAGATGTTTTTAGCAGCTAGGGATTTGGCCGGTGGAGTGGTTTGGGGACGAGGGTTGGGTTTGGGAGAGGGGATTTTGGTCGAGGGAAGGCCAATAATGTTTGGGTGTTGGTTTTGTGGTGTATGGAGGGTAGGAAAATTGATTTTTAGGGTTTGGAAAGGGGCGTTTATGGGGATGAGAGGGGTGCAGTTTGTTGTGGGAGAAGAGGTCGAAGAAGACACCATGGAGATGGTCGCCTGTCATCAGCAATCTTGCAGTTTGTGGAACTCTCGCTCTCGCTCTCTAATCGCTCACTAGCTGCTCATGGATTCACTCACCAGTTGCTCATGGATTCACTCATATGTCATAATTTTGTCTTATTTATAGCACTCAAAATCTTCCATAATCTTATCTTAATATGTTTAGACTCAATAATTTGCTTATTTTTGCAAGATAAGACTTAAAGATACTATTTGATTGAAAGAAATATTTGAACTTAATCCAAAATTTGAAATTTAAAATGGAAAGGAAATTGTCAATAATCAAAGGTGAATCAAGGAAATTTGGGCTATCAAAATGTTTTATTTTGCATATTTGGGTCAGATTATTAAAATCTAAACATATTGTCTGGCATTATTTTAAGCATAAGCTAGTTCAGTAAGAATTATAATTTCCATACTTCGCATCTGCAAAAGAAAAAAGTGTTTAAAGTTGTGAGAATACTTATCCTGACCAAATCTAATTGAAAATCAATGAAGTTATGAACTAGGGAATCCAAAGAATCATAATAACAAGTTTTCACATAGGGTCAAGTATGGTTATAAGTAGAGCTAAAGTGTGAAGGAGCAAATCATCCCATCTTCCAGATACAGTTTTTAGTTTCTCAATGTCAACTTTTTCCTCCTTTCTTTAGTAAATATTAGAGCAGTTTTCCTCATTTCTTTAGTAAATATTAAAGCAGTCTTTCTTTAGACGCTAGTATAGGAATAGTCATTGTTGACTAAATCTTTTATTACTAGTTGAAGAAAGTGGAATCATTTTTGGAACTTTGACAATTTGGAGGCAATTAGGTCTTATTATGGAGTATTGTATTTATTCATGCATTGGATTGTTTTTTATGCTTTGTTTTGATGATTACTTTTTATTTCTTTCTAAGGTATGTAATTATAATATTAATTGAAATGATCATTTACTAGATTAAAGTTTAAAGACTTGAAAGTTCAATTCTTTTAATCATTTGTAAGAAATAAGAGTTTTAATTTGCTCCATTAGAAATTATTAGTCTTAGGAAAAGCGTTTTACTATATTAAATGAAATTGCAGTTATTGTGTTATCTTGCTTTGATGATCTTCTTTTCTTAAAGCTATTGTTTAATTAATTTTTGGATCGTATTTAAGGTTATTAAACAATAAGAGTTAATTGAATTATAAGTGTTTTATTAATTAATCCTAAGAAAAGACAGATATTTAATATCACAACAAATATATGATTAATAAATAATTATTTTTGTGATACTAATCAATTGTAGTTCCAAGGGATGGAAGCAACCATAAGCCAAGGTTTTTTTTTATCGAGAACTCTTATTCTACTACTTCCTTTATTTTCCTCGTTACAAAAATTTTCAACCTCCCTTCTATTAATTATTTTCTTTTGTAACGGCTAGCAAACAAATTTTATTCGTAGGATCAACTCTTACTTCCCTATTTCACTTTTGTTGATTGCAAGAACTTAAGAATTAATTTCGATATAGATGATAGTTACACCAACAGAATATGACGAGCGATTGTCATAGATGGCTACCATTTACAAGCTATAGAGCTGGGTGCCTTCTAACAATCTATTAGAAACTCTAACAAAATCAAAACAATTCACCAACTGATCGAAAGGGACAGGAAGTGAGAATATATATTAAAAGAAAGATAAAAATTGTAGGAGAAGTATTTTGCCTGCCAAAACCTACAAATTTACAAAAATTATGTTTTCTTTAGTGGATAAAAGATTGTAGGAGAAGTATTTTACAAAATTACAAAAAAATTTTGTTTTCTTTAGTTACAAAAACCTTTTGAATATTTGAAAACTGAAAACGACAATAATTTTAAAGTCAAACACTTCGTCTGTCGGATTAATTTAACATTTTTCACGACCTACAACTAAACCTAAGAAGCTCAAAGTGAACTTTAATTTTCAACTATAGATCTTATATATGGTAAAATCTCAGTGCAAAGAACATTCTATTGACTTGAACTGAGAGAAACACACATATACATACCAAGAAAGCATGTAAACAACTTAATACCTGTTTGTTTCTATTTATTTTTTTAGTTTTAACGACATAAAAATATAATTGGAAAACCCTTATCATCAATGAACCTTCTGCGATCAATGGGCCAAAAGTGGAGGGATGCTCTGCTCATTTCTGAAGAAGTTATCTGGATCAACTTCAGTCTTCACACGCACCAATCTGTCAAAGTTATTCTTAAAATACTTGGTACCCCAAATGCTTGCTTTCCTGTAACTTGTAGTACCAACATAATTATTCCTCCCTATGTCAAGATCTCTGTAATTCACATATGCTTCTCGAGGATTTTTGGAGACATATGGAGTCATGTACTTGTAAAGCTTCCTGATCCAACTTACATGTCTTCGTGATGCCTCCTTACCCGTCTCATTCCAACCCACCACATAACCCACTTTGAACAAATTCCCAGCTCTATGCGGATATGGAATGCTAGACTGTGGAATTTCACTCATTTTTCCTCCATATGGTGCCAGAACCAAAACAACAGAATCAACTTGGTGTAACCTCTTCCATATTTCTCCCCATGCATCTTCAGGTATAGGCTCTTTCACATAATCAGACTTTATTTTAGTATTTGATTTGGGTATTGAAGTCCTATTCAATAAAGCATCGACCGACGTGTTGCTTGGGAGTCCAGCGAAGTATAAGATAGATTCTATCCAACTCATTTCAGTACAATCTTCCCTCTTCAAACCCATCTCAGGAAACTTCTCTTGCATCAATCGAAGTAGCCTATCCGTGCCGCCGATGAACAAAGCAGGGAACAAAACTGCTCCTTGTACTCTTCCGTCTCCATTCAAATCACCGTTTATTAGTAAACCATATATGGTCAGATCTTCGTCAAGTTTGTTGGCGACGTATTGCCACCGATTCAATAGCTTCGTTGCATTATCGTCCACTCCTCTCACTACCGTAAACACTGTCACAGTAGGTGGAACCGGAACCAAGTTTATCTTCCAGGAGACCACGATACCGAAAGTGTTACCTCCGCCGCCTCGAATGGCCCAAAACAGATCTTCTCCCATTGACGACCTGTCGAGAATTCTACCATTAACATCAATGAGCAGTGCGTCGATTATGTTATCTGCTGCAAGACCATATTTCCGCAACAAGGGTCCGTACCCTCCTCCACTGAAATGTCCACCAACACCAACCGTAGGACAACTTCCTGCAGGGAAGGCAAGAGTTTTACTTTTCTCGCCGATTTTGTAGTAAAGTTCGCCGAGAGTTGCTCCAGCTTGAACCCATGCATTGGCGTTCTCTACATCAACAGTTATTGATCGAAGATTAATGAGATCAACGATGACAAATGGGAGAATAGAAAAGGAGGAGAGACCTTCAAAGTCATGGCCACCACTTCGAACTCTAACTTGCAAGCCAAGTTTGCGAGAACAAGTAATGGCAGCTTGAATCTGTGATACGTCAACTGGGGTGACTATGGCTACAGGTTTTGGCGTAGTAGCTGTACTGAAGCGTAGGTTTTGCATAGAGAACTGCAGAACAGAAGAGTAGGAGGAGTTTTGGGGGGTGTAAACGACCTTGGAAATATCATCGGTGGAATTTTTTAAAGCAAGGCATTGAAGAAACTCCTCATTAGTGTAACTGTTGGCTACAGATACTAAAGATAACAAAAACAGTGTACTAGTTATGAGAGCAAGGGACGACATAGAAGAGTTTAAAGACTTCATATTCAGTTCTAGTTTTGTGTTTGCAAAATTATGCAAGAGCTTGCTGTACTTATACTGGTTTGGATATTGACAGCACCTTTAAAAAATTGAAAGCCGATCTGTTCTAGTAATGCAGTGTTTGACAAGGCAGGGGAAGATTGAGATCTTGTTGTCAACAATAATCTTCTAATAATTATTCTTTAATATTTCCGAGTGTTGATCTGTAAAGCTTAAAAAATTTCTGTTCATAGTTCATAGAATCATAGAATCATAGGGCATAAACTGCTGCATCCTGTCACTACACTAAATAAATCATTAAGTTAATGTAATAACCGAGAAATTATATTATAATTTAGTGTTTGATCAGATCTTTAAAAATTAAAATAAACAATCAGTTCGCATTTTAGTGGATTGGTAAAGATCTTGAGGAACTTTGACGTATAATTGAATTCACTAGAGTACCAATTCTTAATTAATTCAATTGAACTGGTCCATCGAATTCAATTTTTAATTATTGATCTTGTCTTACATTTATTATGTGCATGACGCTCTACTTTTTGTTTTTAATTGTTAAATTTTCTAAGAAATATCCTTGGGAAATTTCCCAGCATAATCCACTCCAGTCAATGAGGCATGGTTCAAAATAATCATATTCCAGTCGTACAGTTGACTTCTTGGGCAGTACGTTTCTTGAAAGTTACTTACGCAGATGAATGGATGGATGGTATAACAGAAACACGTTGACTTCTTGGGCAGTACGTGATCTAGACCCTAGATTTATCTATTCTACTCAAAGGGGCGTAGTTCAAAATATTGACATTCGATTCGAGTGGTACAGTTGATTCTTGGACAGCACGTTTCTTGAAAGTCACTTACGCAAATGATTATCATTTGGGAAGGTCTATACGAACTAGTTCATTGGTTTCGGAGAAGCTTCCGTGTAAGCGGTAAGAACTCCGACAAGCTCTGGTTACATTTGTCCCTCGTTTTGAATTTTTTTTATATTAATTAGCCAAAATAGTATTTAATTTTTATATGAAAATACAAATAAAATCAATTTTGAATAATATAACATGCATAAAAATATTATGGAAATCATTCAAATGGTTTTGAGCATGGTATAAATTAATTACTAGATTTATATACTTTTTGGAAGACACTTGTAAGTTACAATTTAAGATATTAAGTGAAGTTATACTCTGAAACAAAACGGAGACCTAACAATTTAAAAATGGTGTGCGGAAAACTTTATGACGCTTCCGTTCTATTAAAGAATAGATATGAATATTGGCTCACTGTTCATTAACTAAATATTGGCTCACTGTTCATTAAAAAAGATAGGTACATATATAGTACAACTCATGATCTACATAATGGTAATGTATGGCTCATAATGTATCATGATAATAATAATCATGATACACCTCTATAATTAGAAGATACATGTCCATAATTAGAAGATTAAAACAATCCAAGTGTATTTATAATGATCTTGCTTATCACCCTCCCGCAAGTTGTATAGGTTCGGAAAGAATTGACAACTTGTTTCGTAGAATAAAAAATCTTTGCTTATAAGCAAAGTGAAAATCTTTGCTTATAAGAATTGATCCTTAGACAAAATATATCTAATACTGACTTCTTTATTGGATACTTTATCCATCTCACAAAGTGAAAATCAATTTCCAAGTGTTTTGATCTTGAATGAAAAATAGGAGTAGAAGTGAGATAAGTAGCACTTAGATTATCACACCATAAGATGGGAGGTTGAGGAAGCACCACGCCTATTTCACGTATTAAAGAACAAATCCAATGAAGTTCATTAACTGTGGTTGCAATGGCTCGATATTCTGCATCAGTGAAAGATTGAGCTATAATCCTTTGTTTACGAGATCCTCGTAAAATTAAGTTTGGACAAAGATAAATAGAATATTCAATTTAGCTCTCATCCAATGGTCATTTATGGGTGCATGCATGAATTGAGATACTTTATTTACGGCAAAGCAGATGTTAGGCCGAGTAAGGCAAAGATATTGAAGTGTCCCAACAATGGTTTGATAGAGAGTAGGACATAAGAAAGAGGACCCTTAAGAATGAAGACTCTGTTTTGGACAAGTAAGTGTAGAAAAACCATTTGCATTAGCCATCCCAACTTTTTCAAGCAAGTCATGAGTATAGTTAGATTGAGTGAGAAGCAAACCACCATTACTCTAGTTGGCCTCCACACTAAGAAAGTAATTAAGCCTTTTGAGATCCTTTAATGGAAATTTCAATTGCAATGAAGCAATAATTGAATGTATAAATGATGTATCACCGCCCATAATCAAAATATCATCAACATATATCAAACAAAAAACTCGAATCGATCCATTGGAATAAAAGAACAAAGAGT
>JANIPM010000003.1:57937108-57949162 GCA_027478405.1 Erythroxylum cassinoides
CATTCATTACAAAGAATCATACCATATTTCCTCATTTAATTTCATTTTATAATTTCAAATTTTCAAGAAAAGTTCGGAGTTCAACATGAAAAATTCAATTTCATGGTTAGAAAATTCGTGCACTTCTACAAAAAGAAACTAATGAACGAAAGAGAAGGAAACAAGAAAATTGAAAACAACAAGTTCCTATTAAAAGGCAGCAGCAGCAATAGCAATACATAAAACAATCAAATCATATGATATCATTATAAGAAGCATGGACAAACAAGACCAGAATTTCCTCTTCTTCAAAAGGACAAAATAGAGAATAGAAAACTCATAAAGCAAACTATGACTGCAGCTTGGACAGATGAGGATTTTGAAAATTTTGAAGAAGAAAAGCCTGAAGAAGTTAGCTACTTTTGTTTTATGGTTGAATCAAGAGACGATGAGGTATATTATTCTAACTCTAATATTGAAATTGATGAATTAAGAGATGCATATCATGAACTATATGACCAGTATAAAAAACTAACAGTGTAGTATTTCAAAAAGGTTGAGAATTTCAAAAATAATGATGCATCCTTAACGAATAAGATTAAATCATTAGAATATGAGTATAAGAATTTGTTGTCTAAAATTATGTCTCTTGAAAATGATAATAAGCAAAAAGTCTCTGAAAAGGAATTCTTTGAACAAAAGGTAAGCCAGTTAGAAAATGCATTGCTTGAAAATGATTATGTTAAAGTAAAACAATTAGAAGAAAAAATTACTACTCTAGAACTTGAAAAAAAGAAATTAGCTGGAAAAATCATTTCTTTAGAAAAAGATCTTCCAAATTTTATTGATGGAAGGAATAATCTTGATACATTACTTGGGAATGGTCAAGGTGTTTTTGATAAGGCTGGAATATGATATAATGAAAATAATAACATTAGGTCATACAAAAACTTCTTTGTTAAATCTAATAGTAGCAATAGCCAAAATAGCATAAACCTAATAAATGGCAAAAACTATAGTAACTCTCATTAATCTATTTTGTGCACTTATTATGGTAGACGTGGTCATATTAGTCCTTCCTGTAACTTTTGGAGAATGAAGAAATTATCTCAAATTTATGTTTAGAAACTAAAAAGTCAATCTACTAACTTGGAAGGTACTAAAAAAATTTGGGTACCTAAAATAAGATAATAAATTCTGTAGATATGCTTCAGAATTCAGAATAGAGACTAGAGAAAATCAATTGATAGTTGATAGTGGTTGTTTGAGATATATGACAAATGAAATATCACACTTTAACTAAATTGAAAGGAAAGATGGAGGTAAGACAAAAATAAGGTAAAAGTCACTAGAATTGGTAAAATTGGTGACTTCAATTCTGCTTCTATTGATAATGTTCTTTACGTTGATGGGTTGATACATAACTTGTTATGTGTAAGTCAATTATGTGATAAGGGCTATAACGTCACTTTCTATGCATCCCGTTGTGAAATAATTGATAATCTTAATGATAATATTGTATTTGTTGGTCCTAGAAATCAGAATATATATTGTGCTCAATTGGAAGACATGTCTTCACAAAATGTTAAATGTTTTATTTCACTAGAAAAGGAATTGTTTATCTGGCGTAAAAGATTTGGATATGCTAGCATGAGCATTTTATCAAAATTATCCAAAAATGAGTTAGTAAGAGGACTATCGAACTTAAAGTTTGAGAATAATAAGGATTGTGAAGCATGTTTAAAAGGAAAAATAAACTAGAAGTAGCTTTCCTCCTAAAAATATTGTTTCCACTAACCAACTGCTTGAAATTGTACATATGAATTTATTTGGTCTTACTGGGACTTAAAGCTTTGGTGGTAAACATTGTAGTTTTGTTATAGGAGATAATTATTCTAGATTTATATCAAATAAGGATGATACTTTTGAAGTTTTTGAGAAGTTTTGTACAAAAATTCAGATTAAAAAAGGGTACTACATTACATCAATTCTGAGCGATCATTGAGGAGAATTTGATAACAGAAAATTTAAAGATTTTTGTAATAAAAATGGCACATGCCCAAGGATTCTTCAGCATAATGCAGTTGTCGAAAGAAAGAACAAGACTCTCGTTGATATGGCCAGAATAATGTTGTGCGAAAGTGGTCTACCTCACGGTTACTGGGAATAAGTTGTATCAACTTCTTGTTACATACTTGATAGATGCCTTAGTAGACCTATTCCTAAAAAGACCCCCTATAAGTTGTGGAAAGGAAGAAAACTAAATGTTACTTACTTTCGAGCATTTGGTTGCAACTGTTTTATTATAAATAATAGAAAAGACAACCTTGAAAAGTTCGATGTGAGATTAGATGAAGCTATTCTTTTGGATTACAGTACTGCTAGTAAAGGATTGAGAGTTTATAATGGAAAACAAAGAGGATAGAAGAATTAATATGTGTAGTATTTGATGAAGCACTATACTCGACAACAAAAATTGATTTAGATAATGAAGAGCATCTTTTGATTCCTAAAAATACATCGCAAACTTAAACTACACTTATAGTACCTTTGAAATTACAAGATAAAGAAGTTCCTTCTAAAGCTAGGACGAATTAGGCTCATTCATCTCAGCAGGAGCCTATGCAAAGACAAATAGCAAAAGAGAATAGAGAGTTCTTGATACACATTAGTACATTCTAGGAGATCCCTCTGAAAGTCTAAGAACCAAATCATCCTTAAAAAATAATTATGTTGCTCTCATCTCACAATTAGAACCAAAGACCATTAAAGAGGCTCTTACTGATGAAAATTGGGTTTTAACTATGAAAGATGAACTAAATCAGTTTGACAAAACAAAGTTTGGAATATAGTAACTTGACCACAAAACAAGTCCATCATTGGAACTCATTGGGTATTTCAAAACAAACATGATGAAAATGGTAAGATGGTAATAAACAAAGCTAGACTTGTAGCTCAAGGTTATAATTAATAGGAAGGCGTTGAATTTGGTGAGACTTATGCACTTTTGGCTAGATTAGAATTGATTAGAACTTTACTTACTTTTGCATCGTATAGAAAATTTAAATTATTCCAAATGGATGTTAAAAGTGCCTTCTTAAATGGATATATTAACGAAGAAGTGTTTGTTAAGCAACCTCCAGGTTTTGAAGATGAAAACCATACTAACTACGTGACGAAGTTGACTAAAACTCTGTATGGTCTAAAGTAGGCTCCTCGCGCATAATATAAGGGGTTAAGCAACTTTCTACTTGAGAATAACTTTGAAAGAGGAAAGGTAGATAAAACCTTATTTATTAAGGAAAAGGAGAACAATTTACTCATGGTGTAAATATATGTCGATGATATAATATTTGGTACAACTAATCAGTCTTCTATGAAGAATTCTCAATTTTAATGCTGGGGGAGTTTGAAGTGAACATAATGGGAGAACTATCTTTCTTTCTCGGGTTGCAATTTAGGCAATAAAAAAAAAGGAATCTTCATTAGTTAAGACAAATACACAAAGGAACTCATTAAGAAATATCATTTTAAGAATGTCAAATCGATAGGTACTCCTATGTATTTTGGAACTAAACTTGATAAGGATTAAAAAGGCAAGGCTACGGATGAAACAAAGTATAGAGAAATGATTGGATCACTATTATACCTCATAAGCTCAAGAATAAATATTATACTTACCATGTGTCTTTGTGCACGCTTTCAATCAAATCTAAAAGAGATTCAAGTAGTCAAGAGGATCTTTAGCTATCTTCCTGGAACTATGGACTTTGGATTATGGTATCCAAAAACTTATTCTTTTGACATAGTTGCTATTGTGATGCAGATTATGCAGGTGATAAAGTTCATAGGAAAAGCACAAGTGGTGACTGCCAATTTCTTGAAGGATGTCCGATTTCTTGGTCTTGCAAGAAATAAAATTGCATAGCACTTTCTACAACTGAAGCGGAATATATAGCAACTGCCAACTGTTGTGCTCAATGATGACGGATGAAGCATAAACTCCATGACTTTTCTCTAAACTTTGATCAAATTCCTATACCATGTGATAATACATGTGCAATAAATCTCTCTAAGAATTCGGTGCATCATTCTAGGACAAAGTATGTAGAAATCAAACATTATTTTCTTAGAGATTACATTTTAGAAGGAACCATTGATCTTTTGCATGTTAAAACTGAAAATCAAGTAGCTAATATCTTTACTAAGCCACTTTCTGAAGATAGATTTTGTGTGTTAAGAAAAGAGGTATGTGCAAATTATCTGATATTAACTCTATATGAAGATTCTATGCTACTTCTCTTTGCAAATACTAACAGGCTCCTTCTAATCAGTTTTTATTATAGGCTCCTCTTAGTTTAGAAGACCTCTTTTAATCTAGAAGGCTCCACTTAGTTTAATAGTGTATAATACACATGTCTTAAAAAGGTAGTTATTGAATAATGTCATTTTAGCTTTTAAAATGTGTGCATTGTTCTGACAACTATTTTTTTACATCTTTATGCGATTATGATATACTTCTTGATTGTTTAGTTTATCCCCTATAATTTTTTATAATGACAAAGGGAGAGAGTTAATGATATACTTTCTTTTGATAATATATCTGTGATATATTTTTGCTAACTATTGAAATATTGTTGAACTTATAAGCAAAAAGTGTAATTAGAGTCACAGTAAACTACAACTCCTATAATCTATGAGTTAAAGCTGTTGCAGATCACATCCAAAATAGATCACAATTGTATAATAGTAGATTAGATCAAATTCAAAATAGCTCACGATTGTATAGCAACATATTAGATTTGATTATCTGTAATGCTCTATAAATGTAACATTTCATCAGTAATGAAAATTCACGCAGTTGTATATTTCTATACTCATATTTCTTTATATGGTATCAGAGCCTTTGTGACCAAGTGTTCGTGAGTTCAAATCCTACCACCAACCTATTATTCAGAATAAGGTAGAATGAGCCTATGTAAGTTTCAAGCCCAAAGGACTTTTGCTTGAGGGGGTGTGTTAGTGAATATATAAAGCCAATTAAGTTGGCTTCATACAACAGCTTAAGCTATTGTAGTGAAACGATCATTTAATATGGAGGGACAATCATCTTAAATTAAATCATTTCCTACCATTCCTTCTACTTATTCGTTTTCAATAAAATTATCCTCTACTAATTATCTCATATGGCAAACATAGTTTGAACCATTGTTATATTGCCACAATGTGACAGGTCACGTTGATGGTAGTACAACATCACCCTTGTAGCTTGTTACGAACTCCACCTCTAGAAAGCAGGAACCAAATCAAGAGTATCAAACTTAGTTTCAGCGTGATCATATTATGAAATGTTAGATAATTTCCTCCTTGACTAAGGAAGTTTTCCCGTACATCATTGACAAAAAGACTGCTCATGATGTTTGGCGTGCATTATTAGAAATTTTTGGATTTGTTTCTAGTGGGAGACAAATTCAGCTACAAATGGCACTTTAAGAATTGAAGAAAAGCGACAAAGGTATGTCTCAGTTCCTTCGCGAAGCAAAGGTAATCTTAGATGAACTAGAAGCAGTTGGTAAGCCAATGTCCTTTGAGGAATTTTGTGCTAATATCTTTCACTTGTTGGGTCTAGAATACCACCCAGTGGTGGCTGCTTTGCAAACCCAAACTACACCAGTTAGTTTTAATGAACTTCCCAGTCATTTACTTTCTCATGAAACTCTGCTTTTCAATTCTCAATCTGTCTCCCAACCTATCACATCTCCTTTTGCTAATGTTTCTCAATTATGTTCATAGAGAAACAATAGTAATTCTATCAATCATCCGAAACCAATACTAGTAGTTTCAATTCCACTTAAAAAGGGAAAGGCAAAGGCTTCAACAACAATACTGGTAAGCCATGCTATCAGATTTATGGCTATACCAATCATGGTGCTCTCACATGTAGAAAATGTTTTGATAAATCCTATGAGGGACCAAAGGCTAATGTTGCATAAACTCAATCTTCCTTCTCTGACTGACTTCCTGATACTGGTGCTACTCACGCCAAATATTTCAAATCTTAGCATCTCAGAGAACTATCAAGGCTCAGATCATATTGTTGTAGGTAATGGTGTAGGTATATGCATCACTAAAATTTGTCATTATCTACCACCTTTTAGATTAAAAACTTATGTCCTGTCTGATAGTTTAGTTGCACGTCATATGCATTCTAAACTTTTGTTCATTTAAAAGTTTGCCAAGGATAACAACTATTATTTCAAATTTCATGGTGCTTATTTCCTTGTGAAGGAGGAAACCACACAGAGGGTCCTAGCATGAGGAATCACTGAGGCAACGTGTACAAGTTTGATGACAATGCTCATCACAACCACGCATTCCAGTCCAGGCTTACAGCAGTCAGAAAATTGGAGTTGAAGGCTGGCATTCCAGACTTGGCCACTTAAATTATGATTCCTTACTTTATTTATTGAGGCATTTTATTTTACCTTATTCAGAGTCAATAAATACCCTTGAAAAAAAGTGTGACACCTTTTTTATGGGAAAAACTAGTCGCTTGCTGTTAGAACACACTGGTCATATTACTACTCGTCCCTTTAGTTTGGTTCATGCTGATATTTAGGGTCCCTCTCCGATTACTGGCTTTAATGGAGCGGTATTTTCTTGATTTAGTTGACGATTGTACCAAGTACACTTGGTGTTATCCTCTAAAATTGAAAAATGAAGTTGTTTATGTTTTTCTCATATTTCATCGCATGATTGAATGTCAATTCAATACTACCTTGCAATCTATTCAAACTGATTTAGGTGGTGAATTTATAGCTTTAAAGTCATACCTTCAACAATATAGAATTGTTAAACATTTCTCTTTTGCTCACACACATGAGCAAAATGGCTCAGCAAAAAGAAAAATACGACATCTTGTGGACACCACCTTAACCTTATTAGCCCATTCCAGTGGTCCCAAAAGATCTTGACCATACGCTTCTGTTACTACTGCTTATTTGATCAATCACATGCCTACACAAGTCTTATCTAATTTTTCTCCTTATCAAAAACTTTTTCATCATGCTCTAAATTATGTGCCCCTTAAAACTTTTGGTTGTGCTACCTATCCTTGACTTCGTGCTTATAATAATCATAAGTTTGATTTTCGTAGCACTCAATGTGTGTTCTTGGGGTATCCTCCTCATCACATTGGTTATTATTGTTTTGACCCTAGAAGATAAAGGATATATATTGCTCACCATTTTAACTTTGATGAAACATTATTCCCTTATCATGCTCAGACACCTTCAATGTTGGGCAAGCACCCAAATCAACAACACAATTTGCAGCATCCTTGATTAACCATGCAATGCTCCCCATCACAAACTTATACACTGCCATCTCCACTTGCCTCTAATTCTAATAGAGGTAATATTGTTTCTGCAGTCCACACATAGGCACATAATGTTTTTGATCCACCTGACACTCAATTGCAAGTAGACCTGCCAGCACCTACTATTTTCAGGCTCCTAATAGACAACACTCTATGTCTTTGTGTAAGTCTACCATGGCAATATAGGTCAATCAGGCTTTTGTTCTATCCAAGCCTACAAAACCTACCTATTTTTCCCAAACTGTGAAGCATGAAGCTTGGCACCAAGTAATGAGTCAGGAAATCAATGCTCTTATCAAACATGGAACTTGGACACTAGTTCCTCGTCCTTCCCCTATTAACATTGTTGGTAACAAGTGGGTGTATCGTATCAAAACCAAGTCAGATGGCAGTATTGAATGATACAAGGCACGCCTTGTGGCTAAGGGTTACCCACAGCAAAAAGGCATTGATTATACTACTACATTCTCTCTTGTCATCAAACCCAAAACAATTAGAACAATATTAAGCTTGGCGGTTTGTAACAATTGGCCTCTTCATCAGTTGGACATCTCTAATGTGTTTCTTCATAGTAAACTCACCGAAGAGGTGTACATGGCTCATCCTAAGGGGTTTGTGGATGATCGCTTTCCAGATTATGTTTGCAAATTGGAAAGATCACTTTACGGTTTGAAACAAGCTCCAAGAGCTTGGTTTCAACATTTTAGTACATTTATTTATACTCTTGGTTTTCAGGGATGATATACAGAGCCCTCTCTCTTTGTTTTCAAAGATAGTGCTCAAGTGTTATATCTTTTAATATATGTTGACGATATAACCATTACAGGCACTCGTCCTGCAGCTATCCAATATCTTTTTCAACAACTATCTTTTAAGTTTGAGCTTCACGATTTTAGACCTTTGCAGTATTTTTTAGGTGTGGAAGTTCAACGTCAACGTGGCAAACTCTTGTTGTCACAAACGAAGTATCTTCAGGGCCTAGTAGAAAAGACCAACATGATATATGCTAAGCCTATTACTACAACTCTAGATCCCAATCAAAAATACAGTGTGGGGGATAGTGATCCAATGTCTGATCCTGAATTATATAGACACACTATGGGAGCTCTCCAATATAGCACTTTCACACATCCTGATCTAACCTTTGCTGTCAATAGGCATTGCTAATTAATGGATAATCCTATCGTTAATCAATGGTAGGCTTGCAAGCGGGTTCTAAGGTAAGTCAAACACACACTTGCTACTAAGCTTGTTCTCTCTAAGATCTCTACTACTACACTTCAGGCCTTCTTCGATGCCGATTGGGCTGGCAACCCTAATGACAGGAGATCCATAGGAGGATTTGCTATCTTTCTTGGTTCTAATTTGTTCTCTTGGTTTGCTAAAAAGCAGCCCATAGTGGCTCGTTCACCTACTGAAGCAGAATATCGCGCGATAGCTATGGTTACTACAAAATTGATTTAGTTGAACTCCTTGATTCAAGAACTTGGTGTCCGTTTGATCAAACCCATCAAACTATGATGTGACAATCTAGGGGCAACATATCTCTCTCGTAATCCTATTTTCAAAGCTCGCACAAAGTATATTGAAGTTGATTATCACTTTGTGCGTGAGCAAGTCAATAATGGATTTCTGTAGGTTTTCTTTATTTCAAGTCGTGACCAACTCACTGATGTGCTCACCAAGCCATTAGCCCATGCAAGATTTCAGTTTCTACGAGACAAGCTCAGAATCTCCAATAGTGATCCTGAGCTTGCGGGGGCATGTAAGAAAAAAGTGTAATCAGAGTCACAGTCAACTATAACTCCTATAATCTAGGAGTCAAAGTTATTACAGATCACATCCAAAATAGATGACGATTGTATAGCAATAGATTAGATCAAATTCAAGATAGCTCACGATTGTATAGCAACAAATTATGTTTGATTATCTGTAAAGCTCTATAAATGTAACATTTCATCAGTAATGAAAATTCATGCAGTTGTATATTTCTTTGCTCATATTTCTTCATAGAACTGAATTTGTGAAGTTTAAATTTGGTACAAATGTACACTCCTTTCTTTCAAGGTGGTAAGAAAGGCTCTTGTCATAAGGAAGGCTCCTTCTAATCATGACTATAAGTAAGAACATATAAAGTTTATAGGTATCTCTCAAAATCCTTTGTTATTATTTGAATTTTGAAAATATATTTGTTATTGCTTGTCATCATCAGAAAGGGAGAGATTGTTAGCTTAAGGTTTATTATTAATGATTTTGATGATAACTTTATAATATTTCAAATCTCAAATTGGTTTTATTTCCTTGTATAGTTAACAATATAATTATTAAAAGGAAATGATATCATAGGATAAATGATTCCTTTCTTGCAAGAACCTTCTTAATGAACTTACTTTATTATAAATGATTCCATAATACCCTGAAGGATATTGCTAATCACATAATTCGAACAATTAGCTCCAATATTTTGTCAAAATTTTTCTCTTAATGTCTGAATATTGGAAGATTCCAATAAGATAATATCAAAGATTTGTTAGACACAAAGTCAACTCAAAATAGAAATGAATCAATGATTAGTTGAAGAAATGTCTACTTATAGAAGAGCCACTATGCTAATGAACCAGCTAGATTTTCAAAATACTTCAGTAATATCAATATTCTTGAAAGTCATATCAATTTCAAACACCTTGTGCCTTAGAGAGTAGAATCACTCTATTTGAGAGAGATTGTTATTCCTTGAAAGCTTATATTAAGCAAACTCTATATTCATTTTTGTTGAGAGCTTGTAGAAGATTGTTAAATATTATGAGTGCAGAAGGTTGAAAACCTTGAAAAATATGTATTTATGAGCTTAGAGAGGCTCGTCAAAAGTTACTACTTGGAGCTTTTATATTGAAATACTCAAGTTGGATACATGAGGACTAGACATAGGGTTCATTATAAGCGAACCAGTATAAATCGACTGTGTCATTCTTTTTCTCTTCTTAACTTTAAATTTATGCATTATAGTGTTTGTGTTTTCAATTTGTAAAAAGGTTCTTTTAGTTTTATAATAAGCTCCTTCTGTTTTAATAGGTTCCTTTTTTTGAAATTTAATAGAATCCTTTCTTTTTTAAACAATTAACAAGCTACCTTTTGTTTTATAAACGATTAATAGGCTCCTTTCCTTTTAAACGTTAAAAGGATCCTTTCGAAAGTTAATAGGCCCTTTTTATCTATAGAATCATTATGTTTAGCAGGTTCTTATGAAATTGATAGTGCCTTGTAATTTTTTATGCATAATTCACCCTCTCTTACGTGTTTTTATTTTATTAAATGATGCCAAATTTGGTGGAGTTATTGCCTACACTCAAAATTAGATCCCACCTTATAGTAATAAAAAAAATGTAATATAGGATAGTAGGAGTCGATTCCACAAGAAATTCTAGTTTGTTAATTGTTACAAAAGAAAACATTCAATAAAGTAGGGGCTTGTGATAATATGAAATCTAATGACAAAGAAAATAATAAATGAGAATTATTGAAAAGAAACCTTAGTTTATAGTTGTTTATATCTTTTTAAACTATGATTGATTATCGGTGAACAAATAATTATTTCATTAATCATATATTCAATGTGATATTAAATATATGTCTTTTCTTTTGATTAGTTAATTGAAAATAGGTAATTCAATTATTCTTTATTGTTTAACAACCTTTAGACATAACCTAAAATTTAATTAAATAATAGGTTTAAGAAAAGAAAAAAACATTAAAGTAAGATAATACAACATACGTAGTTGCATTAGCTGAATGCTTTTCCTAAAAGTAATAATTTCTTACGTAATAAATTAAAACTTTTAGTTGCTATAAATAATTAAATAATTAAACTTTTACGTATGCAATATTTAATCTAACAAATGACCATTTCAATCAATAAATTAATTACGGATATAAAAAATTCGTCGAAAATAATCATGAAACAAAAGCACAAAAAACAATGCATTACATGAATAAATGAAACACTTTCATAATAAGACTCAATTACCTTCTAATCTTCAAAGTTCCAAAAGGTTTCTATACAGTTTCTTCAATCAAGATATAGAAAATTAACTAACAACGACCATAACTATGACTAACATTTAAAGAACAAAACTTGCCCATCCAAACACTAAGGAGAGGAAAAGAAAACTTAGTGAAGAGTTAGAAAATGTGGAGAAAACTTCTATGATTTGCTCTTTTAGAAAATGTGGAGGAAACTTCTATGATTTGCTCTTTCACCTTGGCTCTATTTATATTTACTCCAATCCTATCTGAAAATCTTTGTGTTGTAATTCCTTGGATCTCATAAATCACATTTTCACTTATTTTCACTTATATTTAACTATGATAAGTTCTAACAACTTTAAACATTTTTTTCTCTTAAGTTTGAAAATTGCAGTTTCTATGAAAGCTAAGATCGCATTAGTCTTGCAATTTTTTAGCAGGTTCTTGTGAAATTGATAGTGCCTTGCAATTTTTTATGCATAATTCACCCCCTCTTACGTGTTTTTACTTTATTAAATGATGCCAAATTTGGTGGAGTTATTGCCTACACCCAAAGTTAGATCCCACCTTATTGTAATAAAACAAATGTAATATAGCATAGTAGGAGTCGATTCCACAAGAAATTCTAGTTTGTTAATTGTTACAAAAGAAAACATTCAATAAAGTAGGGGCTT
>JANIPM010000003.1:58175079-58195080 GCA_027478405.1 Erythroxylum cassinoides
ACCTTAATTCCTTTAGCTTTAACCTTGGTCAATTTGCCTTTCCTCTAACTCCTCTTGCCTCTCTTGACCTTCATCAAAACACAAAAATCCCAACATTACAAGGGATTTCAAAATTGAGCAATTTAAGGCAATAAAAGCATGAAATTGAACCTACACAACCTTACCCATGCTTTTCCTAAGCTATTAGAACAAAAACCCATCAAAGATTTCCAAAGAATTTCGAAAATAACTCATCATAAAAGCCACCCATGAAAATTTGATTTTTGCCTCTAATGGAAGATTAAACCTTCCTCTTCCTTTTTCCTTTTTGGAAAACCCTTAAAACTTTCTTCTAAAGCAAGGAAAACGAAAACCCCTAATTCTCTTCTTCTTCTTCTTCTTCTTCTTCTTCTTCTTCTTCTTTTCTCCACTCAACCGAAACTCTCCTTTTCCTCTTTTCTTTGTAACTTTCGTAAGTCTCTTTCAAAAGACTTAGCAAATTTTGTTTTTTAACTTTAAAGCCTAAGCCTAAAACTACGTAGTTTCATTCTTCCTCCTTTTTACTTGCAAATTTTCAACCCCTTCATTCCCTCATACGACTACAAGCTTTTGCTTCCTTCCTTTTTGTTTTAATGATTCTAATAAAGACTAGATTGACCCTCCTTATTAGCCTTAAACTTAAAGAACCCAAGTGAACTTCCTAAATTACCCCATATCATCATATTCCTTTAATTTCTAACTCCATACCAACTCTAATTTAAACTTAACCCCTCCATTTAATTTCATTAACTTAAGCACTAAAACCTCAAATTATTCTATCCAAAAGAAAATAAGCAAACTAAACCTCAAAATAAAATTTTAAACATGCGATTTAATAAGGAAGAGGAATCGGGACCCAACAATGTGGGTTATAGCACCAGTGTTAGATAGCCATTCTGTAGAAGTGTTAGAAGTGGCAGTTGAAGGATAAGAAGATTTGGTGATGTCGAGGTTAGTAAAAGTAGTGGATAAATTGTTTGGGTCTGTGGAGGTCGGAAGTGGGCAATTTCAAAATTCAGAATATCGGAAACGACAATGTGCAGCAATATGGCCCCATTTGTAACAAATTTGACATTTAGGGGAAGGTTTATTGGGCCTAAAATAGGTATGAAATTGGTTTTACTGGTGGGTTTGAGTGGGTATCGGCTTGGGTGAATAGTGATTAAAAGAGGCTAGCCCAGTAGAGCCAGACCAGTGCAGCCCAGGAGAATTATGCCCAAAGATTGAGGACCCAATCGGCCCAGATCCATGGCCTTGTCCATTTGGCCCAATCGGCCTAATATTATAACCCTATCCATTAGGGTTAAAATGATGACGCTCGCATCCTCCTCGCCTGGTTTGTGAATCGCCACGTCCGAAGATATTTGGAGAGGATGAATGACCAAACAACGAAGCAGTGAGAGCAATGTTCGATGGTGGAGAGGAGTGGAATGAGAGAAGTCGCTGTTCGTGGATGAGGAGCTTTGCTCGAAGTTCACAGAAGGAGATGCTGGATTTGCTATGCTCCACCTCTGTGATGAAAGATTCAAAATCTGCAAGTAAACCATTCAGAGTAAAAAGTATAAGGTTAGAATATGATATTGTATCACCTATAACTGTTAGCTGCTCTGCCGTAGTTAAGATTGTCACAAGGTATTCGGTAATCGATTATTGTCCTTTTTGTAGGGTATGAAGTTTTCTCCAGAGCAAAGAACATTGGGAGCTGGATTATTGCATGAAGTGTTGCTCTAGATTGAGCCAGAGATCACGAACTGTGGTACATCCAATGGCAAGGCAGGTAGTGGAGGTTGACAGAGAGGCAGTGAGGAAGCAGTAGACAAGTCGGTCAAATTTCTACCACTTGAGGTATTCTAAAGATTCAACATTTGAAGTGACAGAAGGTGGTGGAATTGATCCATCAATGTACCCAATAAGATCAGAGGTGATATGAATGGCATGTATTTGGTTGCGCCAGATGAAATAATTTGAGGAATCTAATTTTGTAGTTAAGAAGTTTATAATATGATTGAATGGTTATGTGGATTAAGTAGGATCAGCCATTAATGATGTTTGTGATGTATTGGTTCTGAAAAAAATAAAAGGATGTTTTGTGTATTGGTTTCTGCTGTTTATGTATGCAGGGTAAGATGTTTTGTGTGTTGGTTTTGCTGTTTTTGTATACAGAGTAGGTGTTTGAGAAAAGGATTGCTAGCTTGAATGTGTAGCTTGGTAATTGGATTAATGTATAGGCTTTGATACTATGAAAGAATAGAAGGAAGTAGTTGATATGTAATTGTATTGTATTGATTGTGTGTTTAGATGAATCGCTTTTACAGGTATTTATACATATTTTTGGTTATCTAATAATAATAGCAAATAAGGTACTGAGAATCAGATGAAATATACAAGATAAATAAGATACACAAGATAAAATCAAATGAGATACATATTAAAGAGAAAAATATCATATCTGATATGAAGATCTAATATATGTTTATCAATAAATGATAACTCAATGTATTTACTCGGATCTAATATAATAGATATTTTTTGTCACATCAAATTCATAGCAATATCTATGATTTACTACCTTCAATCCATACAAGATAAATTTACCCAGATCAAATATAGGAGGTATAATTAAGATTTTTATGGGTTCATAGGACCACATCATCTAATTCTTAAGTGTTGAAAGCAGTTTGATCTAATTGTCATAAATTTATTTTCAAATCAGATGAGGTGTTTGGATTAGGTATTTAATGAATACCCCCGACTTCAATTTAAGTTATTTAAATTATACCAGTAGGAGGGAGTTAATATCCATGTGACATGAATCTTCTTACTTTATAAGAAAATACATACAAACATCAAAGTAAAACAAGAATGATTATAATAAATAAAAATTTTATAATCGAACAAATGATATTTAATAGGGTCATTCGTCTCAGTCGTGCGATAGCAAACGGGACACCTTTCTTGATCGTTAGTCATGAAGCATAGATATGAAGAACTCTTACAGGTCCATGCTTGGCATAGTCTCCTATGGAGAATACACATGTTAAGAGACAATTAAAAAGTTTATCATAACTTGGAGGAAGAAGCCGTTTTGGAGCACAGATCAATTAAGGTGGCAAAAGGGCTTAGGTTAAAGCAATCCATCACTGTTTAGTTTGATTAAATTTTGGATTAAAATTTAAATTATTTTAAAATTTAAAATAAATAAATAAATTTAAAATTTCAATTTAGTACCATTTGAATATAATATTTAAATTTAAAATTATTTTAAATTCAAAAACCAAAACTTCAATGAAGTTTAAATTAAAGTTAGTCTAAATTTATTTTAATTGAATCTTATAGAAAATTTTGAGGTCCGGCCAACCCAAGAGACTAATATGGATAATCCGTCCTATTGGAGCTTAGGAGGAACAGCAACAGTAGCAGAGAGATTAACATGTATTTTACATTTGTTTATAATTTTGACATTGATCAAACGTTTCCTTTATGAATGTACTCAACTACCTTGATTTACGCAACATGTTAGTAATAACAACTGCAACATCAATGATTTTCGTTATTGATATGTATTAATGATGTGTGCTTAATTGATTGTATAATTATTCCATAACATTTAGCGATTAATGACTTGAAATTGCTTAAGACACTTACTTTGACTCATATATAATTTTAGGCATAATTCGGAAGCAAATGAGTTAAAGTAAGTCGAAAGTATAACAATTGGGTCATTTTTTTAAGATTAAATTTCACTTGTCTTCATATAGCAAAAAGAAGAAAATTAAGACAAGAAGGAAAAAAAACACAAACAAGAAATTTTCAAGTTGCTCACTACAAAGAAGAACAAAAGCTAAGGGAAGCTGCAACAATACGGCTGCGTGTGGGCAGAAGGAGAACCTAGCACAGTTATAACTGGGAAAAGTTTGCATTAAATGCAACGCATACGTCTACGTTGAACGCAAGCGTATGCGTTCAACACAATGCATATGCGATGCATTTCATGCCTTAAGGGTTTGACGTGAATAGTAACACGAACCACAAATTAAATTGTCAAATCATGGAACAGTGGAGAAGCCAGTAACATGAAATAGAGCTTGCAAGAGAGAATAGAGGCTTGCGACAGAAGAGAGGAGTGGAGGTGCTACAGGGGTCTTCAGCTAGGGACATTTTTGGAGAGGCTGAAGCATTTTGTTTGGATAGACCCATGGAAGGCTAAGTTCTCGACGTCGGTTCAAAGGTGACATTGACGTCAATGAACTAGGTTAAGTGTTTTTCTTTGTTTTAGTTGTTTCTTTATCTCATTGGGAATTGATTATGTTATCTTGTGTTGACTTAATTGGGTATTATGAAAACATGATTTTAATACGTTCATTGAATTGTTTATTGTTGGACCAATTGTGGTTGAAAAATTAAATCCTACTTATGTTTTGATAATAATAAAATGTATAGAATTGGTTAAGAAATTTTTTCAGGTGTTTTGGATTGAAATAAATCAAGACAAGATATAAATCATTGTGAAATCAAGAAGGAAATAATCTTCAACATGTTAGAGATATTAAACATGAGGATTATAGGAAGATTTTGATAAATCTATCCGTTGGAGTCAGCACAAGTCGACCAACATATCACAAGTCGACTAATAAATTAAGATTCATCAGATGGGGCATGAAACAAGTCGACTAATATATTACAAGTCGACTACAAATCAGTCAGATAGGTGAACTAGTCGACTATCATGGCACTAGTCGACTGATCGAAGAGCGAAGATGAAACCTGCAGTGAAAAACGTTAGTACTAGTCGACTATAACAGCTCGACTAGTCGACTATCAGGTAGAGCTGAACAAAATTTGTCCGGATCAATCCCAAATGGCAAGGAAATAATTTAGCAACGTCTATGAGAAATCAAGCAACGGCTAGAAGGAGATCCACAACGGCTATATTCATCTGCAGTCTGCAAATAAATTAGAAGAACATCAAGGAATCGATAGAGAAGTCGAAGAGGTAAAAAGCATATTACTATTATTCCAAATTTGCTCTCAATTGCTACTAGCTTGTTCTAAATTTGTATTGAGCATTATTCTTTCATCTTTATCTTTGTGATTATTGTGAGTAGAGTGATTGGTTGAAAATCACTAATGAGGTAGGATTTGTGCTGGAAAACAAATCAATTGTAAGGGTAGCTTGAGCCGGAAATCAAGAGGTTTTGTAAAATTTCACACTAAAATAAAAATTGTGCAGTAAAGTGATTTGCCAAATCCTAAGTGAGAGCTTAGGTAGAGGACGTAGGTCTTAGCACCAAATCTCTATAAAAACAGTGTTTGCCTTTCTTCCTTATTCTTTTACATTTCAGTTTTAATTGTTTAAATTAGTGTGTTCTAATTCTCTGTTATTTGTAGCTCTTTAAAAAAATGCAAAAAAAGTTCAAAGATCTATTCAACCCCCCTTCTAGATCGTTTACATTTATTTGCAAACCTATTGATAGAATTTCGATGTAATTCGTAATTGTTATGTTAAAATTCATATGTAGCTGATTAATAATTCGTAATCATTAGGGATAACATAACATAGGTTAAATGACGTATCGTGTGTGGTTGTTGCCCTGATTAATATGTTTTCCTAATTTGTAATGCTACTGCCTAATTAAATCTAGAGATTGTATCCTATGTTATTCGGTAGTTAGGTTTAATTAACGATCGTATCTTGATTAAACAAAACCTAAGGAAAAACTCAGGTTAATTATTAACCTATGATTAATAGCTGTTAGAAAGGTTTGAGAACAACAAATCAATGAAAAATGCTTAATTAGGGTGTAGGTCAAGATTGAACTAAAGAACCGGATCCCAACCTAATTTCCCACTTTTATCATTTTTTGTATGTTTTCTCTAATTTGTTTTCATTAGATTAGTTTTATTTTATTTTCTTATTTCAAAATCCAAAACCTCCTTTTTCCTAAACACTGATTAATTTCATTTCAACAACTTTACACACTCTCTCTATAGGATCGACTTAGACTTACCATTGCTATAATAGTAGTTTAGTTATTTTATTTTAACTAGTGTTACAACAAGTTGTCAATTTTAGGCACCATTGCTGGGGAGTGCGGTGTTTTAGTTTTTGTTTGTAATTTAATTGGTTTTTTGTATATATTTATTCGTAATTGATTTCTTTTCAATTATTTAGTGATCTTTTCATTTTTTGTTTCGTATTTTTGATAAAAAAATTCGATATGGATGGAAGTAATTTCTTTTATAACTCGTATTCTCAATTATATAACAATGTTTAGACTGATCAACCTAACTTTTATTATGTATGGGATAATAATCATAATTACTTTCATAATAGTTTGCAGGACGCACAACAATTCTCATACAAACCAGAAGCTTCCTTTCATGTCTCCGATCCATCTCCAGAAGAGTTGATTAATATTGTAAACGCTAATACTTTGCAATTGCAGCATAATACTATACAATTCTAGCATGATGGAGGGCAATTTCCACAAAATACATGGTCTAGTGCCCAAGATTCAGAGAGCCAACACGACTCAGGTACATCCCTAGAAGAATTGCTTAATATTATAGCTACTAACAATCTTCAAATTCAAGAAGATATGCAGTAGTTCCAACAGAATATGCAACCACTATTTCAGCAAGGTATACAGTAAATCCGACAGGATGCCCTGCAATTTTAGCAAGATACATTGCCTCGATAGGGAGATATCAATCATTTAGAATTGTAAAGCAAAGAGAAGCAGCCATATCAACCCGAGGTGTACCCAATGGATGTTTGTGTAGAAGCTTTACAAAGTGATAAGGAGCTTGAGAATTTTGAGGTCAATCCTCAATGAATTGCTTGTGATGACGAAGTTGAGGAGGAGCTCAAGGTAGAAAAAGCTATATCATTTAACTTAGAGGTGAGTACTGAGTTCACGGTTATTTTTTAGACTAACTCTTCACCTTCACATAGCTAATTAGAGGAATTAAATGAGGAAGAAAAAGGCGAAGAGACATTTGAGATCTTTCCAGAGTACATGGACTAAGCGAAGATTGAAAGTTAGAGGATAAGGAAGATGCTGAATATGAAGAATGATCAACTAAGGCCCTATCGGAAACAACCTCACATGGAAGTGGCACTAACTGTAATACCTGAAGATCACAATTTTGTCACGTGAGGAGAAGAATGAGTCAAGCCAGCGACCCTAAATAAAGGAACTTCTTAGAAGACAACTCAAGGGAAGTATTTTTTTTATACATTTTCACATTTCTTTTTATATGCATCTGTGTTCTTTGTTGGTTTGTTTCCTGCTTGTTTTAAGTTTTCAATCAAAATGAGATAAAGAATAAAACAAACATTTTCTCTTTTTCTGTTGCTTCTAGGATTTTATAGTCATTAGTAGATGATGAATTGACTACATAATTTCATAGCAACTTTAGCATGTATTTTTACTCTTGTGATTGATCAATATGTATTTTCTTTAGAAGAATAGTGATTAGTGTTAGACAAAGCTGGTGATATTTTGAGCCTTATTTGACTGACACCTTCGTTTTAGTCTCATTGTCTTTTAATAATATGTGACCTTCGTGACATATACACCCTGATTTTGCTTTGAATTTCTATTCGAGGCCACTTTTTTATCACATGCATTAATATAGAAATGATTAGGCATTCTTTGTTTTTCCAAACTACATTAGCCAAATAGCCTACCCTATTGACATGATTTTTCCGTTGTTAACCCCCTTTGAGCTTTATATCTTTCTTTTTGTATCAATCATATTACATGCTTTATACTTAACCAAATGTCCTACCCAAGCAATAAAGCTAGTGGAATATTTGTGATTGGTGTGTTTGTGAATGTAAAAAAGTGTAAGTGTGGGGGTGTACATATATGTGAGTTGGTTAATGTTAGGATGTTTTTTACGTCTTATCATTGAAATTCACATGTTGATGTAGTTTATTTTAATTTTTATAAGGAAAAGAAAGAAAGAAAAGAGAAAAGCAAAAGAAAAAAGAAAAAAAGAAAAGAAAAGAAAATGAAAAAGAAAGAAATAAAGAGAAAGAAAAAGAATGAAAAAATTGTTTAAATAAATGTATCAAGTAGGAATTGCATATGTGTTGAAAATTTGTTTATAGTTAATGCATCTTCCTAGAGTTGTAATGAATGTGTTATTTAAGTATGTTAAATATGAGGTAGATGTTGGCTTGGAAGGTTCATGCTTGTGATTTCAATGTATTGTTGACATAAATTGTATGAGTGATTCCTTCATATTGATATATGCTTCAAGTAGTTTGTGTGTGAGAGCTGAATGAGGTTGTAAAATATAAATGTTGCGTTCGTCATAGCTGACAGTACCTAATTTTTGATGGGTGTTCCTTTGTTTCACTAGCTTTAATGGCTTTCATACTACTTGACCCAAATATATCTCACCTTAGCTTTTCCCACATTACAACCTTGAAAATTCCTTTGATTCATGATTTTGCATGGGAATTTTAGTGGTGAATAAATGAAATGATATGCACAGTCGTGGATTATCATGATCATGAATAGTTTTGAGTGTATTAGTGGATGTATTTTAGTTAAACACATTTTTCGAGTCTACCATTAGATTGTTCAGTTTTTGAAGATGATGAATGTTGATTGATGATGAGTAAAAGCTTGGAATGTTTACTTCTTGCTATGAATTTTGAAAGTTATTCATCTTTGCTTATGATTATATATTCTTAGAATATATGAGAATTGAGTAAATGTTTTATAGTCTTTAAGCTTAATTTTGATGTTTTGCCCGATGATGGCTAAAAGCTAAGTGTGGGATAAATTGATAAGTGCTTAACTGATTATGAAATTATTCCCTAACACTTAGCAATTATTGAAATAAAATTGGTTAAGGTACTCACTTTGACTCATATGTGATTTTAGGTACAATTCTGAAGCAAAGAAGTTAAAGTGAGTTGAAAGCATGATATTTTGCCATTTTTGAAGATTAATTTTCACTTGTCTTTATGGAGTAAGAAGAAGAAAATTAAAAAACAAGAAGAAGATAAGAAAAATAAAAAACAAAGAAGAAGAATTAAATGTTCTTGCTAGAAAAATGATGACATGATAAGAGAGTAAAACGACATGTAGTAGGTTGTGAGCATAAAGAAAACGACAACAGGTGGATAAAAGAGAAGCAAAACACAACACATAAGGAGGTACAGCATAGTAATCCAAGCAAGAGTAGCGTATGCCAAAATGTAGTCCACGCCAAATGAAATACAGTAGCCATGAACAAGTAGCAGGAGACAATGATGCATAGTAACTGGAGGAAAGGAACGATTGCATTTCACGTAGACATTCAGCATTTAACACAGACAATGTCTACGTTTTACGCAGGCGTCCTGCAGAAATGCAAATGTTTATGTCAATTTGGTTGAAAAGTTTTAAAAGAGGGTGAATAGTAGTATGGTCCAAGGAGTTTAATTGTCACATCATATGAACAATAAAAAAGAGAGAAGAGAGCAGTAGTGTGGAATAGAGGGGACTTGCAATGAAGAAGAGCTACTGGGGGTCTTCAGTAGGGATATTTGGGTGGGCTAAAGCATTTTCTATGGAGAGACTTATGGAAGGCTAAGTTCTTGATATTGGTTCAGAGGTGATATTGAAGTCGACGACCCGGGTTAAGTGTATTTCACTATTTTTGTTGTTTCTTTCTCTTGTTAGGAATTAATTATGTTATCTTGTGTTAATTGATTTAGGTTTTGTGTATGGATAATTAGATTTTCATTATTTTTTGGTTATTTGTGTATGAATCCATTGGGTATTGTGAAAGGATGATTTTAATGCACTCATTAAATCATTTACTTGCAAACTCATTGTTAGAATTTTGATATAATCTGTAATTGTTATGTTGAAATTTATGTGTAACGACTAATGATTCGTAATCATTAGGGATAATATGACCTAGGTTAAATGACACATCATATATGGTTGTTGCCTTGATTAATCAATTTTCCTAATTCATAATGCTACTGCTTAATTAAATCTAGAGATCATAACCTAGGTTATTCGGTGGTTAAGTTTAATTAATGATCATATCTTGACTAAACAAAACCTAGAGGAAAACTCAGGTTAATTATTAACCCACGATTAATAGTTAATTTAACCTATCCAACCTTACCCAAACCTTACCTAAGCTATTAGCATCAAAACCCACATATAAATCCAAAGAATTTCACATTTTTCTTACCTTAAAGAGAGACCCACGAAATTTCTCTCTCTTCTTGACTTTGATGGACACTAAATTCTTTCCTTCTCCTTTCCTTCTTAAGCACTCTCTACTTTCTCTAGATAATTTCGTGACTCTCCTTTCTCAAGCCTTAACACATGTCTTTTAAGTTAAAAACCTAAGTTCCACCCTCAAAACTACGTAGTTTTAGTTTTGTCTTCTTAAACAAGCAATTCATTTGCCTCTTCTCCTCATTAAACGACCACACCTCCAAAACTTCTCTTCTTTTTGTTTTTAAATGAAACTTAAATGGACCAAAGTAGCCCTCCTTCAAAGCCTTTCACTCTAAAACATGAATAAACTTCCCAAATTACCCTCAAGCCACTTTATTCCTTTCAATTTCTAACAATTAATTCAATTCTAATTTAAACTAATCCCACCATTTAACTTCCATCCCTCTAAACACTATAAACCTCAATTTAGTCCAACAAAAAGAAATTTTTAAATTAAACCTCAAAAATAAAATAACACATGCTTAATGCGAATCGGGGCCCAACAAAGTGAACACTGGAAGCACCATCGGTTGTAGTGGAACATCAGAAGCAACATCGACTATAGAGTTGCATCCTCCATCTCAGCATCCAGATCAAAGACCGTTGGATACTCTACCCTAATTTGGTTGGATTGGGCGAAGAGGGGAAAATTATGATATGTGTTTATCCTTTTTGCCAAATGATTTTTTGCCCTTGTTTAAACGTAGAAGCATTAGCTCTAAACGTCATCGTTTGTGGTTGGTTTAAAGGTCCTCTTGAAATGTTGTCGTTTCGTTGTATACCTTGTACCTGGCCTACATCTATAATAAACGAATTGATAATTATCTAATATCATTTGTTTTAACTTTTCAAAAAAAAGATTCTCAAAAATCCTTACAATTATAGAAAAAGTAGGTCTTATATTCAAGAATATCAATTGCGTGGTGAGAAGAGATATACGTGCATCTTACGATTTGATGAAATAATGGCATATAAACCGGGATGTGCTTGCCCACTACATTCTACATTATCATTGAATAGTTTATTTCTGTTAGTGTATTTAATCTTCTTGACCTAAATGATCTACTCCAACTTGAGGCAGGTTCCTGAATGGCCTTATCATTTCTTTAGGGTAGTTTCCTAGAGAATACACCGAAGGAAAGAGAACCGGGGATTGACTGGGTCAAGGTTATCATTACCGAATATAAACTGGCAACAATTTTGCGGGGGTATGGAACCTCCTCATCGAATGAAAATACACAACAGAACTGTGGTGTGGATATGAAAGATTGCAGATGTGCAGAATTAAACATACATTCACAAGTTTATTATTACAAAACAAAAAGGAAAACTTGATTTTTCCTCTAGTGGAAACCAGAACCCATTCTTATAAAATAAATACCCCATTACACCAATAATTATAATCATTTGCATTAACATGCTTTATTTAGAGAGGTGGGACACTCTGTTCATTTCTGAAAAAATTGGTAGGATCAATTTCAGTTTTCACTCGTACTAACCTGTCAAAATTATTCTTGAAGTACTTTTTCCCCCAAATGCTTGCTTTCTCATAACTTGCTTTACCAGCTGGATCGTTCACTCCAATATCAAGATCCCTGTAATTCGCATATGCTTCTCTAGGATCTTTGGAAACATAAAGACCCATGTAAGTATACAGTTTCCTAATCCAACTTATGTACTTCTCACTGCTTTCTGCTTCATCCCAACTCACCAAATATCCAATTTTGCATATATTACCAGCTCTATGAGGGAACGGAATACTGGACTCTGGGATCTCACTCATTCGTCCTCCATATGGTATCAGTTCCATGCCCGCTACATCCACATCGTCTAACATCTTCCATACCGTTTCAAATACTGTTTCTGGTATTGGTACCTTTAAGTAGTCCGATTTTGCCTTAAATGTCGATTTTAACAAAGTCCTATCCAGTAATATTTCTAATGGTGTACCGCTTGGGATATCTGAGAAGTACAGGTTAGATTCAACCCAACTCATCTCGGAACAATCTTCTTTAGCCAATCCCAAATCAGGAAACCTTTGTTGCACCAATTGAAGAAGCTCGTTGATGCCACCAAGAAATAAGCCTGTAAATTTAGCTTCTTTTGTTAAACTTCCGCCTGGGCCAGAGTTAGTCTTCTCAACGAAAGCTAATATGTACAGATCTTCAGGTAGCTTATTTGCTATGTATTGCCACCTGTGAACTAGCTTGGTCGCTTTTTTTTCCTCCGTTGTTCGAACCGTGAACACGGTCACAGTAGGAGGAACAGGAACCAAATTTATCTTCCATGCTACAACTACTCCGAAGGTGTTCCCTCCACCACCTCTAATGGCCCAAAACACATCTTCTCCCATTGAAGATCTGTTCAGAATTCTTCCATTTATGTCAATCAACTGTGCATCAATTACGTTATCTGCAGCGAGGCCATATTTACGCATCAAGTTACCATATCCTCCACCACTAATGTGTCCTCCCAGACCAACGCTAGGGCAGTCACCGGCAGGAAAGGCAAGCGTTCTGGTTTTCTTGATAAGTGCATAGTAAAGCTCGCCAATGGTCGCACCAGCTTGCACCCATGCATGTCTATTGCTCAAATCCAAAGAAATATCTCGTAGATTGATCAGATCAATGATGATAAATGGGAGGGTATAAGAGATATAAGAAACACCTTCTAGGTCATGGCCACCGCTCCGAACTCTAACTTGTAGTCCATGTTTACGTGAGCAAGTAATGGAGGCTTGAATGTGGGATAGGGTGGTTGGGGTTACAATGAGAAGAGGCTTCGGGGTTGTAGTTGTATTGAACCTTAGGTTTTGAATAGAGAACTCCAAGACAGAGGAATAAGATGGATTGTTTGGGGTGTATATGAGCTTGGATATGGAGGAGGAGTTTTCTGAAAATCGGTAAAGGCATTGAAGAAAATCATTGTGGGACTGATCTGAAGTTGCCAATGGGAAGAGAATAGCAACAAGAAATGGAAACATTGTAAGACTTGCATGCCTCATCTTTGTTATGTGATTGTTCTGTCCTGAGGACAAGTCAATTTAATAGAAAGATACAAGACGTGAAGAGAAGAGTTGGGATTGGATTACAGCAAACGGAAGCCATTTTTGGTCAAAGTTTGTATCTCCAAGAAATCCCATCAAGTTTTTCTACTTCCTTTTCTTAATGAGTTTCCGATAAGATTTGTATAAGCACAAGTAAACATAAATTTGCAAGAAATTTAAATGGACAATATATATTAAAGCCGTATTGAAAATATATATTACGGTATGCACCATTTTTAAACCTTTCGGGTTGAGAATGGAAAATAAACGTGTCAATGTATTTCCATTTTTCAACTGACGACCCTGCAATAAACTTCATTTTTTAACATTGCAGTTGTCAGATTTGGATGCTCAACTCCTTCAATTATATGTCGGTGAATATCTTGAAATGAATATAAAATAGATAAAACCGTGTCAAGGAGTTGACTTTGAACCCAACTGTATGAACTAGAGGGTGCGATCGAAGTCTTGGTGGTAGGTAAGCAATCTCATCCTTTATTAGTTAAACATGTGCAAGTACTCACACACCATGTTCCTTGGCTTTGGATAAGTACATGTTTTATATATATATATATATATATATATTTCAGAATTTCTCTAAGCCTGGCGTGGATCTGTTAGACTAATTAAGATATAGACAAGTTAATCCGAATATATATATCCACGTCAAGGTTTAGAGAAATTATGAACAAGAAAATTTTGTTCTCATTCTTAAAAGGATTAAATCCATAAAACTAATGTACCAAGTATATCCTCTCAATCATAATCATTATGGAGCTAACACTTTAAAGTTCAATAATTCTTTTTTTAATCAATTTAGGAAATTATATGCTAATTTGTTTATCACTAATCTTGCTCAAAGCTTATGCATAGTACAATAAACATTCGCTAATTGAAAATTGAGAAAGAAAGGTAGCTTTGGACATGTTTTGGAAAATCAGGACAGGATTCGATCTCAATTGCAATAGAATAGTTACAAAACTTTTTTTATATTTTAATTTCCAAAAAATCATGATCATTTTAATTCTAGAAAATAATTAATAATTATAATAAAGCATGAATCTTAATTTGTACCTTATTATGAACTCTGATTTCTTTCTGAAACTGGTCTATATCAACCACTATAGTCGCACAAATAACTAGCCTCTAAAGATATCCACATAATAGGTTGAGAAAACTCTGTAACTTTTACATAAAGGGTTAAGTAAGAAGTGTCAGCTCTATTAGAGCTTAAGCTTATTTCTAATAAGTTTTGGACATTTTAATAATTTAATTTAAATTAAATTTTAATTTTAATTAAACTTTAGTTATAAGTACAAATAATTCTAATTAAATATCAGTTATGCTTAAATAATATCTAATATCTTATACTGATCCTTATTTGTTAAATATATCATATTGAATCATAAAATTTCTTAAGCTCTACAATCAAGTTCAACATGAGTGAATGTGACTTCTACTACCAAGTATTCATTTCTTTCGAAGTGCGAGGGTCTCTCATCTTAAAGAGATATGCAAGGCATGAGGTGAGAGACATGAGGAGTGCGGAGTGGCAACAACAGATCTACGAGGCGTGAGACGTGGGTGACCCAGATCTGTGAGCATTAGGTGATTGTGGGTTTTCATTAACAACGGCAGCGTGGGCCTCTCATCTTAAGGAGATCTACAAGGTATGAGGCAGGAGACGTGAGGCGTGCGGCATAGTGACAACAGATATGTGAGACGTGAGGCGTGGGTGACCCAGATCTGTGAACGTGAGGTGTGACGACGTTCTGTGAGAGGAGTGAAGAGCACCACCTCCAGATCTGAACTTATTCTCAATGCTACCCACGCAAGCTCCACAGTAGTTGTACCTTTGGTCTTGGCAGAGGAAGCTCCTCCTTCGTCTATGGAGACTGTAGAAACCTCCCTCTTTAAAGACAAATTCCCAGCTCTTAGTATAGAAGTTCTTCGTGGCTCCCCAGAGAGGCATCCAAATGCGTCTCCAACAGAGGTGGGTAAGGCTTCTACACAAACGAAAGTGACAAGGCATAAACCAATGAACTAAGACTCCAACTTGAAGATAGATATGGTGAGCATGAAGTGCAATGTAGGAGCATGGAAATCCAGGCCTCAGATTCAGTGCAATCGGGGTGCCTTGCAACACTTCCAAAATGTCACGAAGGATGGAATTTTAACCCCTCCCATGGAACGCCTTAAAGCAGGAGCTAATTTTTGGGCTTTTGCGTTAGTTGGGGTATTCTGGAATAAGCGAATAGCTTTTCCAGTTGTGAAAGAGTGGGCAAAGGCTCGGTGGGGGAAGAAAGGCTTAGAGAAAGTCATGCTTCGGGATGATGACTCATTCATCTTCAAGTTCAACTCCGAAAGCAACATTCCAAAAATACTAGAACAGGGATCGTGGCATGTTAGTGGGCAGCTGCTGTTCATCCAAAGATGGAGACCTAGATTCGATTTTAACAAAGGTCAAATAAAAACTATTCCTTTATGAGTCCAATTTCATAACCTTCCGTTAGAATTTTGGGGCGTGGATGGCTTGAGTTTCCTAGTAAGATTCCTAAGTAAACCGATTAGCATGGATGTTCAAACAACCAACATGGAATGTGTTTGCTATGCCAAAATCTATATTGAAGTGAGGAGGGACACGATACTCCCTGATCTACTGCCTATAATAAAGTTAGGCGAGAATGGTGAATTGATGAAATCTGAGGTTAATATTTCTTACCCTTGGAAGCCAACAATTGGGAAGAAAACATGGTAACAGACGGGGAATAAGTTTAAAACAGGGAATCATTCGTAGAGGCATCCAAAGGGGAAGCAGTTGACTCCCCTACGTTAGTGGTTCATCATAGCCATATTAGTAAAGAGATGGAGTTGGGAGTTAGGGGCAAGATTTTGAAGCAAAAATCAATTATGAAGGAGCAAATTTTAGAGACCAATATACCTTTAACGGATAGGAATTTGGCTACAATGGAGCAATCCCTTGATATGCTATCAGAAGCACAAGACACGGCTTTGAAGAATAATGTCGTTAATGGGAATATAGTTGATGTTGTGAATATTCAACAGGCTAATGATCATAATTTTATTTTGACTGAACCAAATGAGCAGCTTGACAATGTTTCTAAAGAGGCTGAGAGGGAGAATAATGCAATTAATGTGAATATTGATAATGTTGTAGATATTCAACATGCTAATAACTACTTACCGGTTTCTGTTATAGTTGATGATAAGGTTGGCGTAGTAGTTGAAGACAATAGAGTTCTATGAAGCACCCTTAGTAAAGGCAGATATTCTTCTTAGTAGTGATGTGGATGCTGTTAATGGTGATTTTGATGAGATTGAATGTTCTATAGCTGATGTTACTGGTGTACTACCTGATATAGTCCCTGTTGAGGCTATTAATAATCGTAATGTAGAGGATGAAATTAATAGGGAAGGTGCTGCTGGTGAAGTTATGTTATATTCTGCTATTGATAAGACAACAGTTCAAGCAAATGGATTGAAGAATGATGTTCGCAGTGTTATTAAAGTGGATTGTGATGGTCTGGAAAATGAAGTGCATCATTTCACCTCATAATATCTAGAGCATTGTCAAATGGATTGAGCCAACATGTTGACTCTATTAGCAACTATTGGGCAAAATGAGATTTCTAAGGATAGGTCGAAGTATGGAAAACAACCAATAATGGTAAACTCTAGTGATTACGGTATGGTAAGTCAGGGGACTAAGAATAGCAGCTCCCAGATTGCAAAACAGAAAATAGGTTCCCCTCAAGAAAGCAATCGAGATTTAGTAGCAGACGGTAGTGATTCTCCATCAAATGCAGCCAAAATCCCCGACATCCTAAAAGATTTTTGTATGTAGTCAAAAACTGCAAAAAAGAAATCAACTAGGAAAAGAAAGAAAAATCCCAAATACCAACAATAGGGGATAAATGACTAGTATAAACAAGGAAATTAGTTTATTATTTTTGTGGACTATCTTGGTGAAGATATACTGCGTTACTTAGGAAGTTGGCTTCATATTGTCAATATGATCATGCAAACAAGTCAAGAAATTTTTGGATTACCTCTATCCTCATAACCCAAATTTGGAAACATTGGCATTTTCAATATGCAGATGCGAGGGGCTTGGGTAATTGGGGACAGAGGAACTCAAGTGAAGCAACAGTGTCATATCTTCTTGCTACGCTATTGTTCCAATTGGTATGTTTGTATTGTGTAGTATGTTGTCGCTAAGGTGATTACAACTACTCTCCTAATGTTGTTCTTCATCTTTAATTTATCAATCCAATTTTTTAATTTTTCAAAAAAAAGTTCAACTTGATTGAAATATCTTTACTCTCTTTAACTCTTTATTAATATAAGACCCATTAGGTTCTCAAATATGTTGACAATGATTATAAAATCCAATTTCAATTCATAATTATAATTAAATAAATTAAAACTCCTTAATTTATCTTTAATTCTCCATTTAAACAATTTATAATTATAAATCAAGATTAGCGTCTAGTAATACATCATGACCACCCAAATGCTTAGAAATGTCAAATTGATTTTGACTAACTTTTCTATGGATGATTTTTTTCGTATAGTTAAATCGTTTCAACATACGATGTTCCAATTAGACATATAACTTGAAATTACTTTTAACTTCATTTTGAGTGTAATCATATTAATTCTCCATCATTAGCTATTAATTCAATTAATAACATTTGTAAACTATTTACAAAATGTCATTTTACCTTGGTCATGGATTTCTCGAATCAATACAAATCGAGAACAATAGAACATTCTCACTAATTACTTTAGGGAGATGAATCTTATCTTGATTATTCAACTACTTCCATATAGTTCATATTACATCCAATAACCACCGAATGACCTATCCATGATTATAATAGGTCATAAGTAATATCAAAACGTAGCAATCTCTATACAAGATAACTTCAAAGACCTCATCAAGTTAAAGGATCACTTATAAAATTATCACAATGAAAATTTTCATAAGCATATAAGTAATGTTTCAAATAGATTTTTCATAACGGGTAAGTTCATTGTGAACTTATTCTCTAACAAGCACCCACATATTTGTTTAAGTATCTCTATAATTTAGCCTATGAGATTAACTATTTCCTTCATAAGAATTTGTTACATGTTGCTTTATTTCCACATCACTTTGATGTTGAGTTGGTACAAGAATTTTATAGTAATTTGGATAAAGGAGTGTTGAATGATAATCCTTATGCTTTCATATGGTTAATGTAAGGGAAATATTGATTCAATTTGATCATGATTCGTTGAATGCATTTTTTGGGTTTATAAATTTATTTAGGGATGCATCTTATGAGGATAGATTTGAATTGAGTAATGATATGTTGGAAAGTGTATTGACTGGTGGTAAATTGTCTTCTGCACTACATGCTTCTGATCTTATACAAAAATATTTTGTTCTTCATAAGCTTTTGCTAGCTAATTGGATGCCCAATATACATAGTGTGACAACTTATCCTACTCAAGCTAAGATTGTGTATGTGATAGGCATCATGGGTAAAATAAATATAGGGCGATTGACTATTAAGGCTATGATTGCGAGTGTTGGTAAGCAGCAAACATTATTCAGTTTTCCATGTTTAATCACTCGGTTTTTGCATGCTCAATGTGTATCTCGTGTTGATTCTAAGGTCCCTGAGCCTGTGTCCATCCTGCATCTCTCCTCGGAATGTTAATGTCAATAAGCAAGCTCGAGCGGTTGCTCTATCATACTCCTCATTTGATTCCTCTGCACAGCTTACTACACCTACTGTTGATACTCATGCCTCCTTATTTGCTGAGATTGATCACAATAACTACTCTTCAACAGCTTAAACAATAAGCAATTCGTTCTGCTTCGTCCCGTGATTCTTAGTTTCTTTTGGCATTGATTTGTTCTAAGGTGAAGATCGAAACTTGCTAGCTTGCTGGCTGTTTTAATTTTTTCAGCTGATAGTTAATTATTGACTTGTCCTTAACTTTGACTTTGATTTTTTAAAAGATATCTATTATCATGATCGTTTATATCAGGGAGAGTTTCCATTTCTATTGTTCAGGGGAAAGATTTTGATGTGACAAATAATGTCAAAAGTGGGGATATTGTTATATTATTCTATTTTTGGCATTATTGTATTTTAATTTATTTAAGATATTTTTTGTAATAAAGAAGTTGATTTAATATAAGATTCTACTATCTTAGAATATGTAGAATTCTGAAAGTTAAGATATTTGTGGAAGGAAGAAATCCTATTAAAAAAAGAATCCTAAAAGAGGAAGAACTTGTGGTATATCAATAAGCAATCTGTGGTCTGATATAGATCAGGGCACTTTTCAGATATCAATTACAAAGTTCTACAATAGATTTTTATTTGAAGACTCTCCATGATTATGTTTTAATGTTGCTATACACAATGGGGAGCGTTCATTGAGTCAATTGCTTTTTGTTTCTTTTATTCTTGATTTAATCATTTAAGATATTCTTCTAGTAGTTTCATTCTTTAATTTAAAATTCTTTGTTGAGGTTAGTATAAGTTGATCATG
This sequence comes from Erythroxylum cassinoides, assembly GCA_027478405.1. Lineage (NCBI taxonomy): Eukaryota > Viridiplantae > Streptophyta > Magnoliopsida > Malpighiales > Erythroxylaceae > Erythroxylum > Erythroxylum cassinoides. The sequence goes on from JANIPM010000003.1 coordinate 58,194,961, forward strand.
CTATTAGATGTGAGATACTCTCACGAGGGGTGAGTACGAGTAGATAGTTGTTTTAAAATCAGATCAGAAGTTAAACCGATAAGATAAGAAGTTTAAAGTTTAAAAAGTTTAACCGATATT
>JANIPM010000003.1:58241869-58262316 GCA_027478405.1 Erythroxylum cassinoides
ATGGTCAAGTTTCATGTTCTACAGTTCAAGAGTTGGACTCCGGTACGGGATCCAACAGTTGGGATCCGGTCTCCGGGCCGGGTTCCAACATCTATAAGTTATGAACAGTTGGAGTTCGGTCTCCGGGCCGGGTTCCAACAATGGGTGTTTCCCACATAACAAGTATGTTGATCCTTCTTGCATAGATAAAGAGTTTGGTCCTTTTGGTAGTTAGGTTTAGACCGTTCCATAAAGATTCCTAAAATCACACCATCTCAAACAAGAAGTTAAAATTTGAAAGGCATTCTAGGACTTATTGATTCTGTTTGAGCGAGGATGATATAGAGGTCTGAAAGAATGTTATTGGTAAATAAGGTGAAGCTTAATAGGAAGGATTGGATCCAATATTGATTCATAACAATTTTCAAGTTTTTATTGATGAAGTTTCCATCAGAATGGTTATTTCTTTAAGTAAAAAAGCATCCACCTGAAGGTAAATCCATCACTTATATATCCTTTATACATTTCCTAAGATCAAGGTAACACATACCTACTAATTTATCACCCTTTGATTCATCAAAGCTAATAATGGAGTAGAAGTCCCTATTAATCGACCAAGGAGTGGAGATATTCCGTGCTATTTCTTCGAGGTTATTCCATAGGCTAGTTCTCTAATATAAAGAACTGTGAGCATAATTGAAAAAGATATTTGCAAGTAAACCTATCATTATGTACTTCATCTTCAAATGAATAAGCTGATCAATAGCAAGTTCTAATATAGAGTGCACTTGAGAGTTATCATAGTACACTAAAATTTTGCCATTAGTATGGTTGATGTGAATGATGAATTCTCTCTAACTATCTAGAAGTAGTTTGATGAGGTTACATTTGTATTATTTCACATATGATTCCAAAATACTAGCAATTACAACTTTATTCTCCATAATCTAATTTACAATCAAAAGAATTTTATGAGGGGCACTAGCGCTTCTGACATTCCATGTTAAATTTTTATTTGGATGACTCTACTAAGGGAGGTTTCTTCTTCTTATTAGACCTTCTAATAATGACAAGTTCAAAATCGAGTTTGGGAGCACTTTTACTTCATCTATAACCTTCAGTGAAGTTATAGTAGGTGTGGCATTGTCATTAAAGATTATTGAAACAACTTCTGTTTAGAGAATTTCACTATGCAATTGAGTGACATTGTTATTATTAATTAGATCTTATTGAATTGTATCTGTCTGGTTCTCATCTTATAGATTGTCATTATCATTCATGTCCATCTATGTTTTAATAGTTGAATAATATGTTTGCACAGGGGTGATTTCCTTTGCACGAGCTAATATTAATTCATGATATTCATAGTTTTAGATACTCTACTAGTGGGCTTCTATGTTCTTTTAGTTTCAGTTATAGGCTTCCAGGCATAGCTCACTTTAACATAGTTTTATATAGGTTTTAGGTTCTCATGTAGCCTCATGATGGGTATTTCATCAGGTATGTTAGTTATAGAACTTACTAGGATACAGATCCTTACAAAATTGATTCTGTTAATCTTAGCAATAGCTTGGTCAATACAAATTGGTTTTCCGATGAAATAAGTCAAATAACTAAGGCCAAATGTGGTCTAGTACTCCCACGACACTATGAATGTAGATCCATCTAAGGATGTGTCCTTAATTTACCTCTTATATTTGATTATAGTTGCCATTTTTCACAAAATAAGTGGTTGATTAAACGTATGCCACAGTTTAGTTTCAAGTACTTTCTTAGCACCCTTTGAGTGAGTAAAACTTAAATCAAAAATTGCCAATAAAATTGACAAAAACCTCTTGCAAACTATGATTTCTCTACTTATTGAAAGCCCATTCTTTCATAATAAGAAAGGCAACTCTTCTATTAAGGAAGAAACTAAGAATTATCAAGATCCATCTTTGCGCTCCAGCCTTTAAAATCTCTAAAGGAGGTGACGCTATGTTGTGTTTAATAGCTTCATTTGTAGGGCAGAAGTTTAGCCTCTAGCCTGTAATCACCCATAAACCTAAGATCTTTTAATGAAGTCTCCATTAGGTTAAGGGTTAAGGTCATCAGGTAGAAGGCCTTTGGATGAAAAAGGGTCAGTTTGAGTGGAAGAGTTTGGAGATAAATAATTATCCATGACAAGGTTTAAAGGTTAATAATTAATGGACAAACAAGAAAATAGTTGGTTAAAGAGCCAAAGAAGGGACTCGGTTAGAAGGATCCATGTAAGGACAAGGTGTAATTATCGTTAAATGCGAGGCATGCACCAGTAGGAAAAAGAATGGAAACTCAGGGTATAAAGTCGAAGGAGCGGACAAAGAAGAAGGAGCTACATCACCCCTAAATAAAGAGCGTATTTCCATCAAAGTTTTAGTAGAATTTATTAGAGAAAAGGGGACATATAATGAATTCTCTAATTTTTAATTCTTTTTTTTTAATCCTTAATTATGTATTCTTTTTTCATTATCTAATTTGTTTAATTCCTATGAGGGATGAACTTTGGGATGGATTTTGTGATTTAACTCTTATTTCTTAAATTGATATTTATGGGATATTGATTCATGTATGATTTCATAAATATGAGATTGAGAAAACCTTTATATAAATAGATCTAAATTAATTTAAAGGAGTTGGTTGTACTCCTATAGATAGGACAACATAAATCTTCCAGATTATGGTCAAACCTGATTGTAAAATTCATAAATTGATTAAATCTATAGTGGAGAAAAAGATTTTAATTAATCAACCTAGGATTAGGAGTTGATAGTCTTGAGAAAGATAATAACGTAAAATAGTAATTTCCATGAGCCAATGATTTTTAATTAAATTACAAGATAAAGGGTTAATAACATAAGAAAGGGATTCGTCACCTAGGTACTACTTATGTAATTTAGTTAATCTTTGTGTGATTTATGTTCTTAATTATTATTTAAGTTGAAATTCAATTTAGATGTGTCGTTAAACCATCATCTTAATTTATCAATTAAAAAATAAAAAGAGGTAATTACTAGTACTTGTGGTCCCTATGGGATTGACACTCAATATTAACTATCATTATACTATAGTTCGATAGGTACACTTACTTTTGAAGATCTACAGGTAAGATTTTGTATATCAAGTTTTTGGTGCTGTGCTGAGGATTAGGAAATTAGGAAAACCTAATTTTGATTAATCTAACCATTATTTCTATTTTATTTCTTTTTATTAATTATTTACAATTTGTTGAGTTATTTTGTTGAATCCTATGTTTTATCACTTATGCAGGTCTTTGGGTTAGTTTATGACCTAAGGAGATTAATTTAATTTGGTTAAAAATCTAGAAATTAAGATGATAATTCTTAGAAACCATTGAGGGACCTGACTTAGAAAGGTAGAGTTAGAACAACAAATCAAGGACTTGGCATCAGATTAAGATTAAAGAATTTGAAATCATAACAGACCAATTAAGGACATTTGATTATGCAAAGTTAGGCTTAATTGGGATGAAATCTAGCATTATGAGGCTAACTATTATTGCCAACAACTTTGAGATTAGTTTAAACATTATTCAGATGGTACAACTATGTATCCAGTTTGATGGGCTATAGGATGAGGATCCCAATGCATATATAGCCAAATTTCTAGAGATTTATGACACCATTTGGATGAATGTTGCTACTGATTATGCAATTAGACTGAAATTATTTCCATTATCCTTGAGGTACTAGGCTAAGCAATGGCTGAATTCTTTACCTAGGGGATTTATCACCATATAGGACAAAATTATAGAGAAATTCCTTCTAAATTGTTTTCCATTACTTAAGACCACCAAACTGAGGAATGACGGTCTCTTTTTATGCTCATATTGATTGAGATACCCTATATGATACATGAGAAAGATTTATGGAGATGCTAAAGAAATGCTCACATCATGGTTTACCACTATGGTTATAAATTCAAACTTTTTACAATGAGCTCGATTAAATAACTAGGTAGATGATCAATGTAGTAATTAGGGTACATTGCACTACAAGAAAATTAGGAATTAGCAATAGATAATTACAAACGAAAATGAAACCGTTGCAAATTACTGAAGGAAACGAAACCATTGCAAATTACTGACAAAAAATCAATTTTCGTCAGTAACATTATCAGGAAAATTTTCATTTAGCGATAGTAATAACATCTGTTAGTAAATATGGAGGGAAATTATCCCAAAAAAAAAATTCGACGGACCTTAACAACAATAGAATATCCTCATCGGTAAAAAAGACAGGAATTTTTTGTGAAATAAAAGGTTTCGAGTTTACCAACAGAAACATTTCTGTTGGGACCCGATCCGGGAACCGGATCCCAACCAGAATCGGAGACAAAATGCGGAAGCCAAAAGCAAAAACAAACTCGAATCACAAAGCAAGCGGAAGCAAAGCAAATGCGAATCACATACAGAATCGAAACGGAAGCAAATGAAAGCGGAAGCAATAACTAATCGAACCAAACGAACAGATTTCGAAGCGAAATGATATACAGAAGTACCGAAGCAAAACGAAGCGAAGCGGAATCGATACTTGACAAATGTCCGACATCCGTGCATAAATTGTCTAAAAGAAGCGTCGCGTTGGAATTCCTTAGACTCAGACTATCCCAAAATCCGGTATGAATTTTTTTTTCTTTTCTTCCAAATTTCTTATACACTTTAATCATCTTTCATACAAAACATAAATCTCATCCGAAAACATCTCGTTTTTATTTATTTTTCTTTTTCAACTTATCTAACGAAAATTCGGCAGCATAACGGCTGCATCTATCCTATCCCAAAAATTCCTGCAAAGGTAAAATACACTTCTAATATCACAAAATCCAGAATCACACAAAGTCATCGGACTCCCCGTCCGGAATCCAAACACCGGCAGAAATCTAATTATCATCAAAAGTTCGGGGTCCAACAGGCAAGATGTGCCGAACAATATTACCAAATTCTGGTATTTTTATTATTTTTTATTGCTTTTGTTTTTATTTATGCCAGAGACGTCCTCAGTAAAATTGGAAAATTTACGAAATGTCTACCCCCTTTAGTTTTTCAGATATAATTTAAAGTGAACTTTTCATACCCTCATTTTCCTAATATCGGTTTTCTGGTCATAGGTTTTGATGGAGTGAAAATTCATGGTGCTCATGGCTACCTAATTGATCAGTTTTTGAAAGATCGGGTAAATGACCTAGAAGACAAATACGGTGGATCTCTAGAGAATCGATGTCGGTTTGCCTTAGAAGTAGTTGAACATAGGCAGAAAAGGAAAATAACAATTCATCTAACTAGGACTCTTATTCTGGTAAAACTCTATTAAGAAACAAAAAACCAAAAAGGGTCTTTCAAAAACTAACTATTCATATCAAATACTATCCTAATCTAATCTTCTATTATTTCTCCTGTCAAACTAAATTCTCCAACCTTCTCCAGCTAATTATTATTCATTACCCAACTTCTTCCCTCTCCTTTGATAAGTTCAACCCACTAAAGCATTCTTATCATTACTCCCCTCCTCGACATCGAGCTTGCCCTCAAGGTCGAATTCGGGATAAGCTTGTGTAAAAGCCTCTAAGTCCTCTCAAGTAACATCGTCAGCTGAAGAACCAGCCCACTGGATTAGTAACTCCTGACGTCCCTTGTTCAACCGTGACTTCACCAACTGTTGTGGATGAGGCACAATTTTGCCATCTCGCACTGGTGGTAAGGAGGGAATGGAGTTGGGGAGATTACCTTTGAACTCCTTCAACAAAGAGATATGGAAGACATCATAAATACAACTCTTCGGAGGCAATTCCAATCGATAAGCGACAGCACCTATTTTCGCCAAAATCTTGAAGGGTCCACAAAATTTAGGAGCAAGCTTGTTGTACTTGCATTTTGCAGCACTTTAAGTCACACCCAAGTTCCTGGATCAAACAACAACTTCCATCGTTTAGTATCATGATAATGCTGCATTCACTACTGTAAAAGCCATCTCGCTCCTTTAATGCTTAGTCGATTGCCTCGACTCTAGTGCTTCCTTCTATATAAGATAACAAACAGGGTGGTTCCTTGCCGCAAACCACTTTAAATGGAGTCGTAAGAAGTGAAGAATGGTAGGAAGTATTATAACAATACTCTGCCCACGGTAACCAGTCTACCCAAGATTTCAGTCTATCGTTGACAAAACACCTCAAATACATTTCAATTGTTTTGTTTACCACTTCAGTTTGCCCGTCAATTTGAAGGTGATAAGCAGAAGATAAGGCCAACTTGGTACCACACAGACGAAAAAGCTCCTTCGAAAATAAACTAGTAAAAACTGGATCCCTATCTAATACAATAGATTTGGGAAGACCATATAAGCGGAAAATACTTTCAAAGAATACATGAGCTACACTAAGAGCAAAATAAGGTTGAGCCAGAGGCACAAAATGAGCATATTTAGAGAATCTATCTATGATCACTAGTAATACAGATTTACCTACCACTTTTGGAAGTCCATCTACGAAATCCATGAAAATATCTGCCCAAACACTCTTAGGGATCCCCTCGTGTGCCATATTGTGAAAATGGTTAAGGATTATCTGAATTAATGGTGAATGAGGCTATAAATATACTCAGTCAGTGTAGATTATCAAGTCGTCTTCCACTCTCCATTCGGCCTTTGCGTGACCTGCGACAATTTGTTGATATAGGTATCACAGTTTTGCCACAGTGGCAATTTCCTCTTTAATTGCGTCAAATAATGCAATTTTCGGCTGGGATAAGGCATTCAACTGTCCCTCTTCCTCATTTCTTCGAGATAATGCATCAACGGCAGCATTAAGTTTCCCTACTTTGTATTCCACCATGAAATCATAAACCAACAATTTACTCATCCAATGTTGCTGAGGAGAAGTTTTTAATATCTGTTCTAAGAGAAATTTAAGACTATAGTGATCAGTCTTAATTAGAAATGCCATCCCTCATAAGTAAGGTCTCTAATGTGAACACTTTGATCTCTTCAAAATGTCCCAAATATGCCACTTGTTTTTTTTTCCCAAAGGAACACTTTGATCTCTTTAAAAATAAGTGGTGGGCAAGCAGTGAATCAAAAAAATACTCGAATATGTTGCATATTTTCTTCCCATGTCCGACTGTAGATTAAGAAAACAAAACGAATCGCCTTAGATAAGAATGAAATACCTCATTCATTAGAGCTTAAAAGGTTGATGGAGCATTAGTTAAACCAAAGGGTATAAGCAAGAACTCAAAATGACAATGATGAGTTCTGAACGTGGTCTTCTCCACATCTTCTTTATCCATCTGTATCTGGTGGTAGCCTGACCTCAAGTCTAACTTAGTAAAAAATTTCGCTCCTTGTAGTTCATCCAGTAACTCGTTGACCATTGGAATGGAAATTTTGTCTTTCACTGTTGATCATTCAATGCATGATAGTCAACACAAAATCTTCGTGTTCCTTCCTTCTTTCGAACTAGTAGTACGGGTGAGGAGAATGGGGATCTACTGGGCTGAATGATACCTTGTTTTAGCATCTCATCACATTGTCTTTCAATCTCTTCCTTTTGCAAAAAAAGGTACCTATACGGTCTCACAATGAATGGTTCTGCCCCCGGAATGGGAGTGATTTGATGGTCACAAGTTTGAATAGGAGGGAGGCCAGTTGAGTCTTGAAATAAGGCAGAATTTTCCTCTAGAAATTAGTGCAATTCGACTTGTTCTAATTGCTACCCTGCACATTATGCAGTCCCAACTTAGTGTGTTGCAGCTACCCCTGCCATTGAAAGCTTCTCCCTTCCACGTTAAAACTCATAGTAAGTGTAGAGAAATCTCATACGATAGAGCTAAGTGTTTGTAGCCGCTTAATTCCTAAAACTACATCAAATCTAGCCAAAGGTATAACATAAAGATCAACACAAAATAATTCATTATAAACCTTAAAAGATACCCCTTTGCACATCCCTTGGCTTGGTATTTTTGCTCTGTTGGCTACTGCCACGTTCAGCTCTTATCGTCCTTTCACAGCCAGCCCGAGTTGTTGAGTCAACTTTTTTCTTATGAAATTATAGGTACTCCCCGAATCTACAAGTACCAACAATGGCCACTCATCAATTTCAGCCTTAACTTGCTTTGTTTGAGTGCTTGTTTATTCCTGACATGGCATGTAATGAAATTTCTGGTGCATCAGCCTCTTCTTCCTCCGTTGTTTCCTCTTTTTTTCTGTACTACTGCTATCTAACATAGCCTTTTGCACCTATGTCTTGCTGTGTACAGCTCATCACAGTAATAACATAGGCCTTTCTTCGCTTTTTTTCTACCATCTCAGCTCGGGTAAGCTTCCTCACAAGAGATGTTGTCACTTTGCTAGAACTTATAGATGATATTTTATTATCCAAACTACCCTTGCTACCTTGGGAGGTTATCGGTATAGCAAAGGACTTCTGTTGATTACAAGAGTTCCACGAGGTGGTGGTTTTCTTGCTTCCCATGCCTTGTGTAAATTGCATCTTCCTCTTGTACACTCTTGCCAAGTTCAAGGCAGCCCCCAAATTAATAGGATTCTACATTTTAACATAAGTCTTAGTCCATCAATAAATCCAGCTGTAAATAAATTAACCTCAAGATCTTTAAGGCCCACTGTCCTTCCAAACAAAATCTGAAATTGATTTTGATACTCCTCTATACTCCCTATTTGTTTCAGATTTGCTAACCCCCCAATTGGATTATTGCTGAAATGGGGTCTAAATCTCAAGTTACAATGTTTATTAAACATGTCACAATGTAATACTAGCTCTTCTTGTTTGAATTGAAAATACCACAATTGTGCCTACCCAATTAGGTGAAAAATCACCAATCTAACCTTCTCACCTGTCAGAGTCCTTTGGGCCAAAAAGAATTGCTCATACCTATGGAGCCACCCCAATGGGTCTTCAAACCTATCGTATGTAGGAAATTCCATCTTGAAATAACGTGGCACTATGTGAAATCCTGAACTCCCTTCATATCTTTCTTCTCCCCCAAATGGCATTGCCCTACTGTTGCTCTCAACTCCTCTTGGTCCTTCCCTGCTCCTCTCTTGGCCGAACCCCTCCATCGTTGGAACTAAGCAATCAAACTTTTCTTGCATCTCCATAAAACGTTGATCTACATGTTGATATAGGGCTATCAGCTCTGGAGTGGAATTATTAGCATTATCTATGACGACCGGCTTTGATACCAAGTTGATAAAGGGCCTACTATATGATCTCGTCACTGGATGATTAAGAGAGAAATCCACCTCCCTTCCCTTATTGGTATTCTTTCCTTTGGAGGAAGAACCAATGTTGAATGAATGTCAGCTAGCTCTGGATAGAGCTAGCTGAATAAATTATAACTAAAGTAATTAATGTTTTTTTTAAATGATTTTGTTACCTTTATTCATTGATAATTTTGCTGTTATATAGGCATAAAATGAAAATAGCAACATCTAACTAGGACTCCTATTCTGATAAAACTATATTAATAACCAAAAAACCAGAAAGAACCTTTCAAAAATTAACTATCCTTATCCAAATACTATCCTAATCTAATCTTCTATTATTTCTCCTACCTAACTAAAATTTTCAGCCTTCTCCAGCTTAACAGTCGTTACCCAACAACTTCCCTCTCCTTTGATAAATTCTACCCACAAAAGCATCCTTATCACTCTGGTCGCCACATGGCTGAAGCCCGGAATCATACGATATTGCCTACTGCCACATGGTTGAACCAAGAATGATAAAAGTGGCAGAAAAGAGTCTTCGTAGTCTTCCACCTATGAAAAAGGCATTCAGACACATTTATAATTGCTGGAGGCTATGACAGGGTATATGGCAACCAAGCTGTTATTGAAAATCGAGCTGATCTTATAGCTTTTGGCCGTTTGTTCTTGGCCAATCCTGATTTGCCTAGGAGATTTCAGCTTGATGCTCCTTTGAACAAATTCAACAGAGAAACATTTTACATCCCTGATCCTGTTGTAGGCTATACTAATTATCCATTTCTTGAAGAAACCGGATATATATAGGTTTCTATCTTTCAAGCTTTCTTCACATTTTGTCCCTATCTTTAACAGTAGAGACTCTCCTATGTTAAATTCTGTGTTTCCTCGTCATTTACGATTGAAACTTCAAAACATGAGTCAGTCCAAAATAGGTAGTACTTGTATGACGCTGGAATGTTGAGACGTTAAGACACTGGTGGAGATTTAAAAGTAGAAAATGATACTTAATCCATCAATTTAATGCATATAAGAACAGATTTACAAAAATTGGGCATTCACATGACTTCACATCATTCAACATCTGCTAACTTGTTCATCAATATCCATAAATTCGCCAGTTGCCCTGCCAGAACATAATGCAACAGCTCATTAGCTTTTGTTCTGGCAATGTCAAATACCAAAAGAATAGAACAGTCACACCTACAATCAATTTGGCAAGTCAGAAATAAGATCTCCAGACACCAAAAAAATATATAGAACGTGTAATTACAAAACATCATTCTCACTTCTGTTAGAACCACCAGAACGGTGCATACCTATTGTATGACAAGAATGCATCACCTATATTTCCAGCCAGCTTGTTTCGTACCTTCCGTACACAAACCTATTAAAACAAAAGGTTGAATTAAGAATTGTACCGTGAGTAATTATTTTCCTTTCATTTTCCCTTTTCTTTTTAACGTTTTCTTGACATGTAGCATGCAGAAAGAGCATGAAGAGGGCATAAGAGGACGGTGCCCATCTTGGCCCATGCGCAAAAGCTTTCAAGCCAGTTTCCTTGGAAAGTATTTGATTTCTAAAATCTGCTGAGAGGAACAAGCTACACATATATATTGAGTTATACACATGAACAAGAACATGCCCAGAAGTCTTTGTAACCCACCTGTACACGATCAATAGGCCCAGCATCAGGATCTCTGTTTCGATGAATAACAATACCATTGTCACACTTGTTGATGAAATGTGCACTACCGCTTATGTCATACAAATTAGGAGGAGCCCCAACCCAATTATGCAACTGTAGACCAACAAATAGAAATTGCAGGTCAGTGAAGGCGAACGCTGGTCACCGGAGGAGAAACAAAATCAAGAAACTTTGAGGTCAGCCAACCTGTCTTGGATGAGCTACAAACCAAATATGACAAGAATGATGCTGAGCAAATCGTTTGATTAGTGTAAGCATCTGACTTACATACTCTGTTTCAGTCCTGTCTTAAAACAAAATGTCATGTCAAGAAGGTATGCAGATATTCAATTTCCAACCCAAAGAATGCAGGTGAAAAAAATTTCCAGCACCAATTACCATAGTTTCTTTTTGATTATTAGAAGGAACTCATTCCAACAATTAAATTGTTGGCATAGATTCATTTCCAAAAAAGTGACCAAATTTGAGAAACATGTAAAAAGAATAATTTATTTGCCTGCATTCTGCTGAATTCTGTATCCAATTGATAAGATCAAATTCAAGTTTTCAATAAACAGGTGACAAGAATGACAGGAAGAACGCATTTGATAGATGCTGAGATAAAACCAACTGAAATTCAGTAATCAGGGAAAAACAAGGAAATGACAAACATAAAAAGAAGTTAATTGGAGAATATTAGAAAAACTGCAAAACATCAAGCAATAAAACTGGAAGTGAGGTAAGTATTCAGGTCACAAATGCAATCTTCGCTATATTTCAAAAGTGATTAACTTAATGTAAACACACCCGCAGACTTCAAATACTTAAAATGAATACAAATCATTTAAATTTCTACACTTAAGTTACAACATGTGTATGACAGACAAATAATGCAATTTTACTGAGAACAGTGAACAGCAGTAAGAGACAAAAAAGAACTTTCCAAATGCATTAAATAAATCTCACAAATAGACTAAAACAAATCCAATTGCATAACTACTTTCAAATAAAAAATGCCCCATCCAGCAAAAGCATATAGAAGCAAAGAATTCAACTAAGTAGAGTGCATCTTCAAAACAAAAGGGCACAACTGCTTGTTACAAGATCATAACAAATAATTCCTCAGCAATTTAAATGCCTTCAGAAAATTGGAAGAATTTGTCCAAAAACTGAGTTCTATCAAGGACAAGAATGGTTTTAAACATCAAAGTTAATGAGGAAGATTATCCCTCGCCAACAACAGAGGAACGAACAGAACATTCAATGACCAAGAGTTCATAATGTGATAGCACCCATGACAATAGAAAGAATCAGGATGACTAAGCAAGCAATACCTAACAGCAAACAGATGTTAGAACTTACCAGCGTAGCTTATATTTATAAGAAATACTATGTATATATTTATATAGAGGGAGTATATCAAAACATCACATCAAAAGTCAAAACCTTACATGTGATGATGACGTTGATGATCAAGCTCATTGTAAGGGTCAATCACAAGTCCCCGCACCCCATACCTTAAAACTGCCACTCTTGCAAGATTAAGGACCCATTTCACACTTGGAAGTTGATCATCTTCACACCTACATACGTAAAGAAACAAAAAAAAAAAAACATTAACGCACTCACAGAAGATCAGAGACTCGTCATCAGCACCTAGATCAGACTGAACATTTTAAAACTTGAATTGAACCAAATCATTTCTAGTTCCCTAAATAACCAAAATGGAAACCTTTGATGCTCATCCAGCAGGGTTTCAGTTAATTTGTTGGACTACAACTTTTTCTTCAAGTTCATTGTGCTGATTTAGCATAATTGTTACTAGTTTGTTGAAGAAATTAATTCTAGTTCTTCTTTTACATATTTTTCTTTAACAGTAAACAAGTTGAAATGTTCGAGGGATTTCAGTTTTCTCTTTCAGGTCTCTTACTGCTACTGAATGGGTGGGATGTCCTCAGTTTGATGAAGATAATATAATTGAAGGGAAGCTCAAAATGTCTACAAACGAGGCTGAGGTAAAATTATTGGTAACAAGTTGAACAATTAGGATAATAATGCTCAAAACTTAAAAAGAGTATCCCCATATTATATGTCTATACAGACCTACTAGTTATCCTACATCAGAATAGTACCAATAGTTTTATTACCCTGATATTTTGAAAGACAAGCTGACTCCTAATTAGAGTTGACCCATTCAACTGAGTCTTGCTTTTTTGAGGAAGCGAAAAAATTAGAATAACGGAAAGATTGGGAGTGGCATCCAGAATTTGGAATATGATACATTTTTAATACAATTTTAACAAAATGCCTGATTTTTTTATACAATTTACCCTATTTTTAATGCTCTTATGGGTACTGTTTACGAGTAAAAGATGGACCACTTGGATTAAAATCAAAGATGTTACAATATCAAATGCCCCTTACAAGAAATACTACAACAAAAAATTAAATCATTGGGAGAAAGTTCAAATAACCATCCAACTTTTACTCGGAAATAGAGCATAGCCCCTTGCATTCTACAGTGTTCAGTTAACACCCATAATCTTATAAATTGGAACGATAACCTTATTTAGACAAACCATTAATGGAAGTTGTTAAATTTGAATAATGTGGTGTAAGATTTTTATTCAAATAGAGTGTAAGGGCTACTTTACATCATTTCCACTTTACCTTAAACCATAAGAGCTAGCTGAAGTGTATCGGGGAAATTCTAGAGTACAGCTCACCTTATGAGATAAAATGTATTGTTCAACCACTGTTTCCCCTGTTCTAACTCCTCAGTCTTCATTCGTTCAATTGATCCTCCATAGCTATGAATGGCAAGGAGTGTAACAACAAAATTAATAATAGTGGTACAATTTGGGAAAAGAATCACATAAGAATTAGAAAAAAAAATGACAATCCAAAGGATCAAGAAGAGAAAATAACTCTGAACCCACCCTGCATCAAAGAATGGCTTCTTAATGTGTTTCTCCAAAAGTTTCCGTGCATGATCTCGAACCTATAATGTAGGCAAATGATGTAGAATAGACACAAATATTGGTCAAATTAGAAATATCAAGGTTGTAAAGGTTTTACAACTGTTGAATAATATTTGCGTCCACAAGACCTTATTCTCCAAAAGGCAAAACCAGGTTTAAAGGCCGACCTTATTCTCCATAGAGCAAAGTGCAAACTTCCAACCAACAGTTCTGTTCAGATTAACTAAGAGAGCATCAATCCATTCACTTTTTCCTGAATTTGGGACACCAGTTACGATAGTTAACTCTCCTGGTATAACCTGATCAACAGAACATAAATCCAAGAACTATGAATACCCTTTAAAACCAGGCCACATGCACATGGAAAGGGGGATAACAAATATAGAAGAATAGAACATTTGATAATGGAATGCCATCAGGCATAACAGAGTTTTTCAATTAGAAACAAACTCTGATATACAAGATGGTTGAAGATTATGTTTCGGAACAATTGCAGGGTTCATTCTTATCCGTTGGTTTATAGTTCAGCTTCCCATATGAAAATACTGGTCTAAGATTACGGCATTCTCTCCTGAGAATTTGATAGAAAGAAGGAAGCAAGAGACATTTTGAAAAGTAGGATTAGGTATCTTCATGAATGAAGACAAATAAAAAGACATGAGTCAACCAAAAGATACTAAACAACATAAAGATCACACAGAAACAGAAGCTAAAGCCAACAGGCCACGGTATACCAAAGTGGTTGCTAAGCTAAAAGATTATAGAACATGATGAGTAATTAGGTCCATGGACAATTCTGAAGACAAGAATTCACCTAGAAAAGCCACCTTTAATGGAAATCTTCCTTTCTTCCCCATTATAAAAACTATCGTCCCTTATAGATGGGCTCATATCCCCCTAAAAGTTGTTTCAGAAATCACACATCCTCAAGTACAGGTATTAATGAAGTAAGAAAATAGGGAAAGCACCTATCACTTGTCAAAAATCTTGAACCACAGAATTAAAATCACTGCCTTCACTCAAAAAAATTTATTACAATCACAAGATAAGCACAATATATATGCATAAGGCCTTCTCCAAACATACAAAACTCAATCATAAGATCAATATATCACCAGATTCATTTAGACTAGAACTGCCACTCAGCAAAAAAATATTTGTTTAATACATTCAGTTTTGCTGAGCAAGATCTCATGTAAGGTACTGCAAATTCATAGACGATACCAAAAATGGGTTTCTTACCTATTAGAGAGGAACAGAGAAAAGGCTCATAACGAAGAAGCAAATAAAGCTTACATTGTATAACTCATTTAGCGCCCTCCATCCTGTTGATACACCAGATCCATATCCAAGGGACTGATTGTAAAATGCATCAATTTCATCGAAGTAATCTCTAAAGTTGAAGAGTCCCCGTATTGGAAATAACTCAGCATTTTCGACTACTTCCTTGAGTGCATCAGGGCCCATATACATCAAAACCTGATGATGTTATAGCAAATTCTATTTAGACCTCATTCTTGATTTGTCAGCTTATCACTGGCCATCATGGAATCCAAATGTCTAGGGATTTCAATCATCGTTAACTTAAAAAGTGCACAGATATGTCAGCTAATCATGTCTAACCTCATTTGCATCCTTAAAATGTGAAAATTCATTCTTTTTTGGCCATTTAACTCGCCAGCATCTGCATCCCAAAGTGAAACAGAGAATTTACATTAAGAAATTTATAAATAATTTTCTATCATGAAAAAGGGCGATTTTCAGGCAGAATTGCAGACCTTTCTTTTCCAATTCGACGTGCAAGCTCTTCGGATAATGCTTGACCAGGCAGATCTCCATCAGTAGCAAGTATTATTCGAGATGCCTACAAAATAGATGTTTAAAGATCAAAGACAATTGTACATGGTAATGAGTTAAACGGCGAGTTCTACATCTACTAACCTTGTTCAAGTACTCTTTGCAGTTCCAAAGATACTGATACTTGGTGTCCTGGCTTGACAATGAACATGGATGGGAAAAAAAAATCAAGTCCATAATAACAGTGTAAACAAGCCATAGACTACTATAATGAATAGCGTGAGAAAATTATGTGCGATTAATTTACAAGAACTGAACTAGAATATGCAATGCCTTGGGACTTCATTAACAATAACAAATTTTTGTCATTGATAGCCCATAACTTTTTATAGTTCTCATTGTTGAAGCACAAAAATTTGATTTTTTAGTTTCAATAAAAACCATGTCACAAAATCCTGACCTACATAAGACTGTGCATGCAACTAGAGAGGTCATAATAATCCTGCCCTGCCTAAAGAATTTAAAAGACTCCTGACTGGCATCATTGAACACCATGTGAAGAGCATTTTAATAGGTACTCCCAATACAAACAAAAAATGAAAAATATTCTCAATGAATAAAGGTGATTTATGAGTGTGATTGTCTACATGAAAGCACAGAGAAACTACAAGATGAGACATCAAACATCTCCGAAGAGTAACATCTCAAAAAAAAAAAAAGGTCTAGCACTCATTCGTTGGTATTTATTCACATTACAAAAGAAATATTTACTTGGTTTAGGTAGGTGGCCTACATACACAATGCTATTGGCATGCATGTATAAGCGTGATGCAAATACACTTCGTCTTTACACGACAATTTACAATTTCTTATCCAATAAAAGGAAACAGTTTTTTTTATAACTGCAGTCTGCACCAATTACTGTATACCACTGAACAAATCCAGAACTTGGAAATTAACACATACCTGATCCACAGGTGGCAATTCCTTTGAAGAAACTGATGGAGGTGCTCCATCAGGGACACTCACACAATTATGAAACCCAGCCTCCTCCATTGCAAGTTTATCAAATTCACCTTCAACCTATGAAGACAAACATAATAATTAGCATAACTTTATACTCATGAATAAGCAATTTCTCATAGACAGATACTCAGGCGTACTATTATTATATCCTCAGCTCCCTTTATGTCATCAAGCCCGTAAAAAACTTTTTCAGCATCCTTTTCCTGAAACAAATGCACAATAACTAAAGGATTAAAAAGCAGAACTACAGCATCATTCTTCGGACAATTTTAAAGAAGAGAAGTTATGTATATGATGTGATATGTGTTTGTTGAATAGAACAATTTGAAAAAATCGGGGCAATCTTAGTTCCCAGTTCAGATATATAAAAATCCAACTAGGAGCAGACATAAAGAACAACAACTAGGGAGGACAAGAATCCTCAAGAAGTCCTCATCTTCAAGTGAAACTCCTCTATAAGAATAAATATTTGCTTAGATATATGGCACCAATTGGAGAAGCTTAAAATGTTCAAAACAAGTTCTTCGTATAAAAACATACATGTAAAAGGAATTAGTAACTGGACATTGAACATATGTCACGATACACAACATAACACCAAATGTTAAGGTAAAGCAAGATGCAAAAGTAACACCCATAGAATAACCTGCCAAAATCTCTTTTGAATGTCCCGATACTTGCAGTTTACAATCACCCCATTCCGTCTATAAGGAAATGCAATAACAATCTGCACATGAACTGTTAAAAATTGTATGGTGGAAAGAATATATCAAATCTTCAGTGAACAAAAAATAAGCAGGAGATATTTCACCTTTTGTTAAGTTCTATATACTAAACTTCCAAGTCAACGCAGCAGGGATAACCAGTCTTGTATGCTTAACATACAGATCAATGTGTAAAGGAGATGCTTTGTTTTCTCTTCTGAACCATTCCCAATGATCAGATTTATTCATCCCATGGTTAAATAAATTAACACCAGGATCAATTTTTTCAGTAAAAATGCATCATATGCAGAATTGATTCAACAGTGTGGCCAAAACTTTCAATGTTTTCAGTTACAAAGGCAAGATAAGAACTAATAATCTTCTGTTGGATACTTTATTGCCAAACCAAAATCAAGTCAGGCCAATGTTATTCAAAATTCAGATTGACTAAAATCTCTGCAGGACATATCACTGACAAAATCTAAATACTTTATTGGTTCAGTAGCTTACCTGATCACCATCCCTTTTCTGCATAACTCCGTTTCTACTCAATGTCTCTGCTGATATTAGCCTCTCTTTACAGTAGCCAAGAAGCTTAAAAATTCCAGAATCAGAAGTACAACAGTTATAACACATTCGGCAACAGCAAAAAAAATGCACCATTAAAAGCTAAGGATAAGTGGAATGGCAAAATTCTCAACCTCTCGCACGTGCTGGGCACAATTTTATAGCACATGCATGGAATTACTCTGGAATTAACGATCACATCCAAGAGCATGAATATGTATTAATTCTAGCAAGGGCTTTTAAACAACTATAAGAGCATCCAAAAGCACTCAGACAACCTGTGTAAGGAATGATGACAATTTATAGAAAGAAACTGAACTATAAGAAAATCTATACAAGGATAAGTTGAACTTGAGAAAAGGGAAATGACAGAGAGTAAGAGAAAAAGAGAAAGAAAACAAAGAAAGTGGTGAGCACAATATCCTAACCTAGTTCACATCCAAGCCAATGATAACCTCAAATAGTGGGACTGATTAGAGCAAAAAAGGCAGTCCATAAAATCAATGAAAGGAGCCTCAAGAAGCACCCTGTCCGACCATCATGGACACAACAAAAGAGTTACCAAACACCAGAAAAATGATTGAAAAGAAAAACCATAGCAACAAGCAGATTCTACTGCATATAAAGAAATAAGCACCCCACATCTCAAGTAATAATATGCATATATCAATTACAAATGTAGGATAGACAATTGGAAATTAGCAACCTCGTCACATAGAGGTTCCAGTTCCAGACTTTTCTCTGTGAAATCTCTTGTCTGCTTAACTTGGGTAAGTTTTTTCGTGCTATTTGTCAACTTTTTATCTGCAAATGCCTGCAATAAAAAAGAGTATTTCCCAACAAGAGTTCCAACAAAATGTATGACGAACAAGTAATTTCATTTCTAATTTAGAGGATTAACCATCTCACCTTCATTCCTCCACTCCACCCACATTTTGCTCGGAAACAAATCCATGATGCATTATTCCTGACATTGAAAGTGTACTCAATTTGGTAAACTAAAGCGACAAATAAAGTATGGAATGAAAAGAACAACAGCTTACCCATCTCCACTGATGAAAAGAGAAAAGGACTTCTCCCCTGAGTCACCACCTTTACACTAGCAGAAATATAACAAAAAAAATTTAATTGGATATAGAAAATTGAGGAAGAGTTCAACCACCATATCCGAGTTGAAATATTATCAATCTTTCCAAATGACAGTCAAAGTTTAAAGTACCCAAGCTATAATCAGTTTAAACTTTCAATCGCAGTTTGGACAGGGAGTGTGAGAATTCTGTGTTACAGGTCTTCCAGGTATTTTACAAAGCTGAGAATGTAATCACAGACTCCCCCAATGCCGTAAATATCTAATTTCACTTTTAAATTCCTAGGCTTGGATGAAATATGTAACTACTAAATACTAAATACGACAACAAAATCAACACTTGAAAACAATTTTATTCCCAGAAGATAAAGATTATGTTGACATGGTAACATATGTTATCCCAGAAAAGCTTACCATTGGACAAATTAAGCTATTGTACTGTCCAGGCTCAAAAGGGTCCACATAAACATGCATTTCTTCTAATTTTCGCTTCAAAATCTCCAACTTCATTTCTTTCATTTCTGGGTGTTCTTGGCGCGCTGAAAATAAATCAAAGAAGTTGAGCCTCAAAAGTAATATTACAGTCTTAACACATACTTTCCGCATTTGTTCCTATCGAACCAGATCCAAACAAGACTAAAGTAAACAAATAGAATAAAACCAAAAAGAAGGCAAAATCCCACACAAGTACTAGATAAATGATTCTAATGGAGTAAGTACCAGGTGATGGAACAGGTGTAAATGACACGCCATTAGTTTTAAGGAAAGAAGGCTGGATTCTGGAGAAAGGTTTGGAACAGAGCACTGGTAAAAGGCATGTACAGTAGTGATAAAGGTGCCTACTTGAAGAAGAAGAAGTGGAAGGTAAAAGGGGGGGAAAAACGAAGGGTTTGAGCAAGAATTTGGAGCTCATGGGATAAACAGTGTTCGAAGAGGGCAAAGACACGAACTTTCGAAGATGGCCGTGTGGATTGTAGTTAGCAAAGCGGAGCATCTTATTAGTGTTTCAGCTTCTCAAAAGGGTTTCATGGCTCAGGTCTGAAAGAAGAAGACGGAGGACGAGAGAGGCTTAGGCTTAGCTACTAGCTCTACCTCTGAGCCGGAGGGTTTAAGGGTGGGATTGTGAAGCTTTCCATTTGTCTTTTAGGCTATGTTTGTTTCGATGGTCAGGGATGGAATGGAACGGAATGTAATATACTTCCTTCATTTGTTTGAAGGTTTCATAATAGAATGGAATGGAATGGAATAGGATGAAAGCGGAGGGTTTCATGTTACGTTCCATTCCATTCTAAACAGTGAAAATAAGAAACCTCCGATTTGGGGGGTTTAGGATGGAACGTAACATAATAAATACATACTACCTAA
>JANIPM010000003.1:58262985-58281019 GCA_027478405.1 Erythroxylum cassinoides
ATCCATCTTCCAAACAATGTTTCAC
This sequence comes from Erythroxylum cassinoides, assembly GCA_027478405.1. Lineage (NCBI taxonomy): Eukaryota > Viridiplantae > Streptophyta > Magnoliopsida > Malpighiales > Erythroxylaceae > Erythroxylum > Erythroxylum cassinoides. The sequence continues at coordinate 58,263,011 of JANIPM010000003.1, forward strand.
TACATTACATTATGAACCCTTCCATCCTTGCCAAACAACTTTTTACTATATTACATTCCATTCCATTATAAACCCTTCCATTCTCTTCCATTCCATTCCATTAATTAACATCCAACCAAACAGGCCCTTAGCCTCTTCCAAAATTTTAATTAGAAATAAATCGAAACCATGCATTACTCGGCGCTTTCTTTTGGCTCGAAGAAGTCAGAGGTTGTTTGGTCCCGTAGTAATTAATTTATTACTCATTTATTCTTAATTATTAGAAATTTTGTGTTTAGTTTTATAAAAATTGACAGAATAATCATTTCATAGGTTAGATATTCCTGGATAATGGAGAATAGATAAAGATAATTAACCTATATTCATTTCATAGATTAGATATTCCTGAATAATGGAGAATAGATAAAAATAATTAACCTATATTTTTACCTATGTTGCGCATGTCTAAAATAGGTAAATGTAAAACTTTACAACTTTGTCCACTCCTATTCTCATGATACTCTAACTCATACAACAATACAATCTGTCTGCTCTTACTCACGCCCAGTGGCTCTCTCTTTCTCTACACACTCCTGTCTCTTTTCTCTACTAATTGCCCTGATTTGGTTCACGCTCGTCTCTAGTTCTCGCTCTTCACAATGTCGACTGTTTTCTCTAACATTTGTTGGTCAGCTGCATTGAATTAGTAAGCACAGCCTTTCTCCTAATATTTGTCATCAGTAATTGCTTGTTTCCTCAATTTTTCTTGTAAACCCAACTTAACCCATTTGTAAAAGGAAACTAAATGCTAGTAGTTGCCATCAAATCTCGTAGGTTTCATAACTTTTCCGATTCTTTCAGAAAACTCTTGTTTATTCATTGATCATAGTTATTAGATTTAGTTTAGGTGGTTGAATTTGGATTTTAGCCCATTTTCTTAGAAAAATATGTACTGAAATTTTAAGAATAATTATTAAATTTTCTAGACATTTGTTGAAATTTGAAAATTTTAATATGTTTAAGAAATAAAATAAAACTTAATAGAACAAAATCATAGAACCAATATCTATTTGGTTGCGTTAGGTGTAATTATTCTCAAAACTCATCAGATACAATGTAAATTATTTTATTTTACACCATTCCTCTCAATGCTTTTGCAGCTATTTTAAAACGTATTTCCAGCATTGAAACCCTCCACTCAGCTACAAGGTATGGTCATTCTTGTAGAGTTAAGTTTATCCAACATTTTTGTCATAAAACTGGGATAACATTTAAACTGACTAATGTGATTTTAGCTTGTTACTTTTCTTGAAATCAGTAAATTATAGCATATGTTTATTTTTGACATAGTTTATGCATGAGAGATTTGAACCATGAATCTTCTTGTTTAGAGCTACAGATTTATTTTACCATACTATTTTTACTGAATTTGATCTTTGATAATTTTGAGAATTATGTCAATACGAAGAACTTATTTAATGCATTTTACAAATATGCTATTGACAGAAAAGAAGCATAAGTCTCTAAAATCAAAGGGCCGTTGACTTCTTTTCCTTTTTTAATCCATATGAAAAAATGGGATAGTATCCACTAACAAATATGCTTTACTTTTCTAAGGACCAACTTTAGAAATAAAATTTTGTAAGATTATAATTATTTCATGATTTTTCTCTTACATTATACATTGAAACTATTTTGAATTATTTCAATGGTTGTTCTCTTACATTGTACATTGTTTGAACAAATTTATGTAAATACATTAGAAAATTTTCTTTTGCAGTCATGTCTCGTTTTAGTTTGAGTTTACGTAGAAATGCCGAAAGAACAAGAAAGATTGTGGCTATGTTGACTGTATGGTTGCAGTTATATAATGTTGTCAATTTGCTATTCATTTTGTTGGCATCAAATGCTCCTTTATATAGTTATAGGCAAAGGGGTAGAAGTTATTTTCTAAATGTTTATGCAAATGAGGCAGATCATGCATGACAATGATGAGTCATGTATTTCAATGGTTAGGATAAATAGGTAAGGTTTTTTAAATTATGTGAAATGCTAAAAAGTATAGGAGGATTAAAGTCAACAAAAAAACATGATTATTGATGAACAAGTAGCAATTTTCTTACATATTATTGCTCATCATGTTAAAAATCGAGTTATTAGGAAAATTTTAGAAGGTCAGGTGATACAATTAGTAGGTATTTTCATAATGTTTTAAATGCAGTGATGCATTTGCAAGATCTTTTGTTTAGAAATCTTGAGTCCATACTAACAAACTCTTCGGACCATTGATGGATGTGGTTTAAGGTAGATAATCACCTCATCGCTTTTATAAGAAAATATAGTGAATGTAATTAAAGTTCCTCATTATTTTTTATTTCGTTTGAATTGTAGAATTACTTAAGTACTCTAGATGGGACATATATCAAGGTTAATGTACCAATTAAAGATAAGCCTAGATTTCGAATTCGTAAGGTTGACATTGCAACAAATATGTCAGGTATGTGCACACCTGACATATAATTTGTTTATGTTCTTCCTGAATGGAAATAGTTAATAACTGATGGTTGAGTTCTTCATGATGCAATTACTAAGAGACATGAACTAAAAGTGCTTCATGGTAAGATTTCCTATATGATATAAGAAGGTTGTTTGAAATTTTGTATATGAGACAATGTACATTGAATAACTTATGTAGTGTTTTTTAAATATAAGTTGCTATTATCTAGTCGACACAGGTTATACAAATGGTGAGAATTTCCTTGCACCTTTTAGGGGTCAAAGGTACTATTTGATTGAATAGCGTCAAGGTTACTAACCAAAAACTCCAGAGGAATTTTTTAATATGAAACATGCAACTGCATGCAATGTAATTGAGAGGTGTTTTGGGTTACTAAAAATTAAGTGAGCTATTATTAGGAGTTCATCATTTTATCCAATAAGGATACACAATCAAATTATTATAGCCTGTTGCTTGTTTCACAATTTTATTAGGCAGGAGATGAGTTTTGATCCCATGAAGAGTGATTTAGGGATTATTTTCACACCAATCTAGTTGTTGAGGAGGAGTGTATAACTGCTATTGACTCAACTTCACTCCTCCTCAACTAATGCTTGGACAAATTGAAGAAATGAATTGGCATGCAAAATGTTCAACGAACGACGAACATCTAGGTAAAATGAGAATTGACATTTTTTAGGTATTTTATTTTGTTTGAGCTTTAATTTGGTAGATAAATATGTCGATGAATTTTCTGTCAACTATTGATTCTCAAAGTTCAAAAGAAACAAAAAGAAAGTGAAACAATGATGAGGATGTTGTGCTAGTTTCCTGCATGATTGATTTGCATAATGTAAAAACGTACAATGCTGATACTGGATTTAAAGTTGAGTATCTCAATGAATTAAAAAAAATGGTAACAACAAAGTTTCCTAATTCAAACTTAAAAGTTAGACCTCACATAGAGTCTAGGATTAAGACTTTAAAGAAAGAGTGGAGCATTGTTTATGATATGGTAAGAAAAAATACTAGTAAATTTAGATGGGAAACCGAAAGAAAGATGGTCAATGTTGAAGATCATGCATGGGATTAAGTGTAAGTATTGCACTTTTAATTTGTTTTAAATATTTTTTTATTATTTTCTTGTCATTTATATAAATTATTGATGTTTTTTTTTTCATCTTGTCATAGTCACAAAGATGCTTTCGAAATAAGAGTTTTCCTTTTTACAATGAATTGATTGCGATCTATGGAAAATATCGTACAACTGAAAATGACGCACAAGCTGTTGCGGAGGATGACGATGATGATAATAATAATAATAATAATAATAATAATTTATCTCAAGATTTGAAGATCAATTAGAGGAGAATGTGAGTATGAGGTCTCCATTATTTTGACAATAGTTCAACTGTCTGCGTAGCTGATACTTCACCTCTCTAAATTCTTAATTTGAACTCAAATTTTCGTCTAGATTGTGAGTCTTGTATTGTTGTTTTTCCAGCTGGAGTTAATAATAAAGCTAGAAACTCCTTTGTGCTATTTGGTTACGATGCTTGGGGTGCACCTCATGTTACCTAAAATATATTTTGAAACCAACCACGTTTATTAAAGAAACAAAGATGAATTTGTTTATGTTTTCATTAGGTTCCAATGGGCTTGTGATAATTCATTTGGCATTCTTTCAAGTAAATTGGTAACTAATTTCAGGTAACAAATTGTTTCAATTATTCTCATTCTTTCAGAATTCATTTGTCATAAATTTAAAAAAATAGTTGGTGTGTGCTGCAGTATAATGATCAATTCAGTTGCTGCTCTTTGGTAAATGGACATGCACAGCAGTACGTGTTTGCGTTATGCCTTGCCTGGCCTATGACACCGTAATAACAGAGAATTGCCATCTTAACTGTTGAAGCTTCTCAGCTTCTTGTGTCAATCCAGAGAAGGTTACAATGCCTCGAGATTTCTGTTATGCTGACTGACAGCTACAGGAGCCTGAAACTGGATTTGCTTCTTCCTTGTAATGGTGGGGGTTATCAAGTCAATAGTTACCCATTTCACTTTTCACCAGCTTGTCTACGCAGAGTTCACCTCATCTGATCCTCATAAGAACAAAGTAGAAGCACATTGAATCATACTTGCATGAATTTGGCAATTCTTTGAGAATTTTTTATCAACCAGGAGTATACTACATTTTTGTATGAATGATGTGATAACAAACTGCAATTCCCCTTATTGTTAATTTGTACGAACTCAAAGTGTACAACCAAAAGCCTGCACATGCTGATAAAACTTGAAAAGAATAAATTCCCCCAATTCATCCTTTTGAAAGAATACCTGATCCACTCTAATTTTTAATATTACTACATCCTTAATTCATATGAATAACTAAACACTAAGGAAACAGAGGAATCTTTTTCCTTTACCCAAGTAAGTGAGCTACTTAAAACAACATACCAGATATGGCTTGGCACTTTTTATCACTTCCCTTAGAGCAGCAGGTCCAAGGAACTTGAGAACCTATTCCACAAAAGGAATGAGGAATCATTTTACATAGAAATATTATCTATTTATTCACTTTATGCAAGCAAAATGTCACCAATAAGAACTTGCCAAGGAAGAAAACTGAAATAGAAACAGACCTCATTCGCATCTTTGAACGGATGAGAATCATCTTTCCTCGGCCAACATACCAGCCAACATCTGGTACAGCCCGGAAAGAAAGAAATGGAAAAAAATGAGTAACGAAAATAGTAAATAAATTCTTAAGCATGGGACAATAGTTTTAGACTTTTAACCATGCCACAAACCCAATTGTTTATTATTTTCAGCTTGCAGAGCAAAAATCAAATGATCAAATAACTTATTTAGGAAGGTGATCATTAAAAATAGGCCCTAATCGTGATTTGCCATTTCACATCATAAAGATAGTATGCATAATATGGAAATGGAGGCTACTAATCAGGTGAAGGGAAATGAAGAAAAGCCACAAGTAAACCTACAGGACCATATCTGTGTGTATATGTTCAGGCGAGCAGTTACAAACTTTTTCGTATCCAAATAATGCTGTACCTTGACTCAGATTATCTAAGCAATCTTGTGCATTCTTCATAGTGCTAAACTACTAGATGCCTAATAATTCCTTGTTGCCTTGTATCACAGAAATTTACTATCAAGGCCTGCAGTTTTTATTTCTAAATAGAAGAGAATATCATTCCAACCAGAGAAAAGAAAGCTTATAAACCATAAAAGTCACCTTTCCTTTCCCAGCCGACGAGCTAGCTCTTCAGCCAGAGCTTGCCCATATGTGTCAGCATCTGTAGCTATGACAATGCGAGATACCTATGTTGATTTGTAAAGAAAATAAAACAAAAGGTAGAAATAAGATATGTGAATCCGAAAAAGAAGATCAGATTATTATGCCAACTGAAGTTTCTTACAATTGTCCGCACCTTATCCAAATACTCTTTGCAGTTCCACAGATACTGATATGCTTTGTCCTGGCTTTAAACACATACATGCAACAAACACAAGAATAAACAGATAAAAAAAGAAGTAACAAACAGTACAAATTTCACTTGTATATTAGAATATGTGATGCAATGCAGACAACAAATTGATGATAAATACCAATGAAAAGATAGAAAAGTTGAATGCCTTACAAGTAAAGCCAAAAAGAGATATGTTAAGGGGCAATGACAGGATCAACAATTAAGTGAGCTCAACTCCATATTCAACAACTCGCAGCACAACTCGCAGCATGTGTCAGTAATCTTACCCAAGAACAAGAAGTTGAAATTTTCATTAGGGTTGAAAGAGGCAATAGCAGTAGAGTTTTAAGTTTCAAAATCCTAGAGATTTGACCAGCGCTGAGTTATGTAAAGTTGTATGAACGTCATGGAAATAGATATCAAGAAGATTCAAGTTGACCAACGAAGGAATACAACAAGCACTGCTCCACAAATACCCTTTGTGAAGCTGCAAAGTAAAGCGGAGACGAAGGAAAGAAGGGACAGAGTATTTTGTAAACATAGCAGCGCATCAATGTAAAAGAATCTTTTGGCTCGAGGGAACAGACGATTTGTAACCAGGACAAGAAATTTTAAAAGAAGAAACAGAGGCGTCGTTGTCCATCTTGAACACTGTGGGTGAAGCCCATTCTTCACGGGGAGACTGGAGTTAAAGGACAATGATAGCAGCAATTAAGTGAGCTCAATTCTGCATACGTTATATTTGGTTTATGAGGTTAACAAACAATATAATCATAGAACAACTCCAATTTGGGTAAAATTGCACTTCTAAATATTTTCTTCATGTTTACTAGCAAAAATCGTGTTACCCATTTATGAACAATAGTGGCTTAAAAACTTCTTCAGCATCTTATACTAAAAGCAAAAAGGAAACCTAATAGAAAATTGATCAGACGAGTCACAACATAAATTGCCTAATGATTTTCACAACAAAGAAATTGTTATAAGCCTTCTGATCTCAGTACAAACCTTTTCTAGCAATGGTAAATCTTTAACTGAAATGCTTTTTGGTGCACCACCAGGAACACTTACACAATGATGAAAACCAGCTTCTTCCACCGAAAGCTTATCCATTTCCCCCTCAACCTTTGGAAGCATCAAAGTATTGACATTAGAATAACACACACGCACACACGCACGCACACAAAGGTAACAGGAGTTTACTATAATTATTTCATTAGCTTCAATGATGTCATCAACTCCATATAGCCACTTTTCAGTGCCCTTCTCCTGAAAAGAAATAGAAGAAATATCAGTTATAATGGATACATGGTTTATCACATTTTTGCATCACAATGCTAGATAAAACAAAATACTAATATTTACTTTGATGAGTGAGTTATGTTTTTTTCTCAAGAAGGAAAAAGTTGCAGATACTCCAAGTCAGAATGAATCACCTAATAGAATCATGGCAAACAGCTAAATGAAGCCTGAGGGCAAAGAACCCATCAGTACTCAAATACCACTTGCTCAAATATTAAACAATTATGCAAGAATTAGCATCACACCTGCCAGAATTTTTTTCCAATGGTCCGATATTTGCAGCCAACTAACACTCCATTTCGTCTGTAAGTGAAAGCCACAATAGCCTGTAGCCAATAGATGTTGTAATAACATGATAAGCAGTTGACATTATTGAGTTGACGAAGATCTCAACCAGAACAAGTAACTTGATTTACTACTTCAACCACAGCTCATGCAACAGCAAAGAAATTTGCAAGTAGTAAAACAACTAAATCACCTGTTCACTAGACATCTGCATTACAGCATTTCTCCTCAGAGTTTCCTCCGTAATCATCCGCTTGCCAAAGTACGCAATCAACTGACAAGAAAAAATGAATTGGCACGAATAAGTGTTGCAAATCACAATTCTTAAGCATATTTGTGGAACAAGATCGATCATTTGTGGCCACAACACATGTAAATGGAACCACATCAAACAATGTTGATATCAACACAAGCACCGTAGCCTACAACTCACAATTTAAGATCTTGGTACCAAGGTATGTCCAAGTGTGTGTGTGAGAGAGAAAAAGAGTGTGAGCGGAAGACTCTGTTCGTCTCATTATTGGCACCGCTAAGCGTTAACAACAATAACAAGTAATCTTTGGACATTTTACTTCATCATTTTGCATAACTACAAAGCAAGGACTCTTTCAGAAACTTGTTTTAAGGAAAGGAAGGATACATCAAACACAAGGGCAGCACCTTTTCACCCAGTGGCTCTAACACAAAACCCTCCGGAGTCATTTGTTTGGAACTCTTGACTTTGAAGATTTTATTAAATCCCTCAATCGTCAACCTGCTATCAGCAAAGGCCTACGCCAAACCAAATTAGCTGGTATATTTCCTTCTCCAAAATCCATAAATGAAAAAGAATAAGACAGAAATAACATGCATCACTACCTGCCCTGCCCATCCGCAACTAGCCCTGAAACATCTCCACATCGCAAAATCCCTGCATAGCACCACCCAATAACAAACTTCAACACGGCCATTGAACCCACGCTCAAGTTTTTTTTTTCACTCATTTGCGCACGTAAACGAAATGGGTATTTTTCTCCCAAGAAGATAATTTTCTTTAAATCCCACTTTAATTTCTGTATCTACAGATTTTACCCAATACATAGAAACAGGCGAAAAAGAAGCAGCTTACGCTTCCTGGATGATATGTACAGATAAACTTCTCTCCAGAGACTGTCCACCTTGGCACTGTCATCATCAAAGCATACAATATCGACAAAATTAATATAATCATCTAAAGCTCAATCCTTTCCTTTACAAAGATAAGATTTTTAACTTGTTACTTGCCTTGGGACAGAGTTGGTGGCTATAGAGTCCAGGAATGCAAGTGGGATCGTCGCAATTGACACCAAGAAGTTCCATTTTCCTTTTAAGCATCATCACCTTACGACTGACGTCAATTGTACTAGCTGCTTGCACCATATGGAGCTTGCAGGTGATGGCGGAACGATGAGTCGGAGCAGAGAAGCGGACAGGGCCTTTTGTTGCTTTAGAAGAGGGCGTTTTGCTAGTCAAGAATTGCCTGAAAGGATTTATATAGGAATAGTTCCTAAGAGCCATTGTTGATGGCTTTTGTTATTCTCCGTTTCTGTTCTTTATTTATCTCCAATCGTCGTTGTCATCTATCCTGTTCCTGTTTGGGTTAGATTTTTTAATACAAGGTTCAAGATTCCTCCTGTTTTGGTTGGTCTTGGTTCTTCTCATAAATTTTTATTTATTTTAATAAAAAATAATTGTACATGTATTTTTTAAAAGAAAAAGTAATATTGTTTTTCAAGTTAATTATCTTTTATTTATTTGTATTTGTAAATAAAAGAGAATGCTAATAATTAAAATAATTACCAAATTTCCTCCCCACTTCTCTGAATTATCTCTAATAATTAAAATAACCACCCAACTTCTTCCCCACTTCTCTCAAATATCTCCAACTGCTTGTAACTTCCTCCACTCTTTTCTCTCTCTCGTGTATGTATTTAGTTTCTGGGTAGTTTGATAAGGCTTTCGTTACTGTTAATGTTTACTTAACTAGACAGGTCTACTTCTATTCAAACCAACAGCAACAGACCACCGTATCTACAAGCTAGTACAGTATCTTCTCAGGTGTCTCTCTATTTTTCTATTTTCATATTACCTGTCTTATTCTACCATTTCTTCCTCTGTCTTTGCTCATTACTTGTTTTTTTCTCACGCCAACTTACTTCTACGTTCGTCTATTTAGCTTCATGCCCACATGCAAATTTACTTGATCTCTGTTAATCTCACTTGAAGTTAGCTGCTTTGCTTATTATGGTTTATTTCCATGATGACTATGATATTGCTCGTGGGAAGTTAAAAGGTCTTGTGTTTTCCAACTTCTGAAGTTCCCTTTCGTTTTTTTGCTGCAGATTCTTTCCCGCTTCCATGGCTTTGAGCTTTTTTCCGAATTTGGGCTCGTTTCAGCAACTTAATCAAGCAGAAGTAGCTAGCTTTCCCCTGACCGACACAGAAATGGCTACCGAGCTCTATGATTGCTACGACAACTTTGTAGCTCCCGACACTTCCATAAACCCCATTTATGAATCCGACGAGCTCTTTTACTGGGATAATTGCGGAAATCTCCTTCCGTTTTTCCCTTCTCCTTACTTCTATTCTACTAAAGATAACATGATGTCCTTAACACCTGAAATCTTTCCTCAAGATCAAGAATTTGAGTCCTACCAGTGCCCAAAACGTCAGAAGAGCCATATTGATAACTTCTACGCAAATTTCACAGCTCCTGATATGTTTGACGTGAACATTTTGAACTTCAATTCCATTCCAGAATTCCTGCCAGATATTTCGGCTAGTTCAGAGCCGAAGTTGGAGGTTTCAGGGGCTTTTAGTATTGGAAGGACTGATCAGAATAGTGGGAAGAAACCGAGTGGGGTGAGCTTGTCTGCACAGAGCATTGCTGCAAGAGAGAGAAGAAGGAAGATAACTGAGAAGACGCAAGAGCTCGGGAAGCTGATTCCTGGAGGAAATAAGATGAATACTGCTGAAATGTTCCAGGCTGCTTTCAAGTACGTTAAGTTCTTGCAGGCTCAAGTCAGCATTCTAGAGCTCATGGGTTCATTTCAGGTGATTAATATTATTAGCTTTCACTTTTCTTAAGCTCATTCGATTCACATAGATTACTCGTATCTAACGTGTTGGGTCAAATGCAGGAAAAGAAGGAATTAAGAGTCCCTACAAACGAAGTCCAACAGCTGCTACTTTCATCTCCAACAATCCAAGAAAAGTTGTACTCAACAGAGAAATGCTTGGTTCCCAATGAATTTGTTCAAACACTAGCGACTGTTCACGAGATCCAGTCAAATCCTTCAGTAAAAGAGGAGATTGATCAGTTGCTGGAGACCACTAGTGGCTTCAGCTGAAGAAGCCGCGTCTTCCATTTTCTTCTTTGTCATTTGCTTATTGTCTAAGTAGGTTTCCAGTAATTGTATTTTTTCATTATTTTTTCCTGCTAATTACTGGAATTTAGGTGCTAATCGTTATCCAGCGATGGTGGCAGCAGAATTAGCTATAGCTTCTGTCTTAATTTTTTCAATATTAACAAATTTCTTATTGTTAAGAGGTCAATGCAATTACTTTCTTTTCAATTTTATTGTTTGTTTTGAAAAGCAGGATGAAAATAAAATTGAAAATTAGAAGGCTTACATGATAATGTAATATCTAACTAAATCAAATATAAAGCAATGAAACGATTGAGCTAATTGTGGAAAACTATTGATTATAAGAATTTCCTCTAATTCTAAGTTTTTTTCTCTAACAAAGAGATGATAAGTATACATATTTACTAAAGAAAGTTGTTCTTACATGAAAATATTCATACATTGTACTCCCTTGAAATGAGGAGTGGAAGATACTGAGTTTTTCTTGTTTTATTTCATATTTATTTCAAGTACTATTTTACTTTTAAAATCAAAAATAAAGACCAAACTTCATTAAAAAAAAAAGGAAAATTTCTCATTAGCAAGAACAACATTTTACGAGAGTAGGTCTAATAATTCGCATTCTTATCTATACACAATAAAAAGGCTATTTTTCACGTAAATGTCTCACACGACGCAATAAATTCAGTCTAATGGAAGGGTCATAGGAGGGTCATTTGTAACATCCCATTACTCTTGATAAGGCTTGATTAGTAAATATGAGAAATTACTGAGAAACTAGAAAATGCCTATCATATGCAAGCTAAATATGACATGCACATTTTTGCATATTAATATGATTGTAAATGCATTGATGATATTTTCTGGTTATAATTGATTTATAAATGTAATTATATTGAAAATTGTAGTTTAAATGTGTTAAAAACTAATTTGGTGTTGCTACTTGTTGTTTCAGAAATTTAGGTGAATTTTAGGAAATTCAAAAAATTTGGGGTACATTTGAACTAGGACAAATGTCAAGTGGTAGGATAAATTGATGTATGAAAAATTTGAATGATTTAGGCTATAATTGTGTGACAAATGGGCGAGTAAGTTGATGACATTTGGCATAGTTAAATTAGTGACAAATCGACTAGTAATGAATTGACAAATGGACCAATTATTGTGTGACAAATGGGCTGATAAGTTGATAACAAATGGTATTGATAAATGGACAAGTGGTTGTTGTACTTAAATGACATGTGACCTAGCTTTAATGGTGACATATGGCAGCATATATACTTGATACATGTTGAACATGCCTTTAGACATATGACCATTCTATTAGATGACACCTAACACCTTAGGTGTAAATTTCAGTAGGAGCAAATTTGGTTCAGCCCATTCTTATTTTTTTCTTCTCTCAACCACACCACCGAAACTCTCTTCTTTCACCTCCCTGATTTTGCTTCTGGTTATGCTTAATTGTTGCACAAATAATCCATGTTTTATCCTTACAAAGTTAAGTAGAGAATCAGAATATAGTTGCCTTGTCCTAGCTGAAATCTTTCAAGTTTCCACCTTGAATGTGTGATGATTTTGCATGTTTGGAGTACTGATTTAGAGTGACTTTTGAGCTGGGATTTGAACTAAATAAGTAAGTAAATGATTAGTGTTTATATCATGTTATGATAGAGAATTTATGATGATTGAATTAGGAAAGATTGTATAAGATGTTGATATGGAAATGTGCTAGAATATTATGAACTGGAAAACTTTCACTAAACATGTCTTGGTATTCTGATTATAACTTGATCTGTGTATTTCTAAATGAGTTGATTATTGATTCAGATTAAACTAGAGACATAAGTATACAACTTTCCTGAAGAAGTCGAATGTTAATTCTATCTCTAAGCATTTCAAAATCTAGCTGGAAGTAGAGTTATGAGTTCTATTATAGTTTAAAAAAAACAATCTGAACTATTTTAGGTATAACTTTCAGTATACTGAATCAAATTGTACAATTTTAGTGTTATTAAAAACTGAAAACATATTGGAACAATTGTCTAGAAGAAAGTGTTACTGAAATACACTATTTTTTTTGGTCATAGAGATCACGCAAAGTTATCCCGAAAGGGGGTGTTAGGATGAAAATGTTGAGGTGTGCTAGAATTTGATAACTGGAATGTTTTACTGAACATGCTTTGGTATTTTGTCTATATTTTGATCTGTAGATTTCCAAATGAAATGATTCTTGTTTTAGATTGAACTGGAAACATTTGGCTACAAATGTTAAGAAGCAATTGAATTTGAATTTTGTTCTTAAGAGTCTAGAAATTGAGCTTGAAAGTAAGTCTTGGCTTAAGCAATAGCACTACTGGGGATAGAAATCAGCTCCTGTTGTTATTGAATAAACTGTATTGATATAGGCTGAATCAGACAAAGATGTCTTCACAAAAGTTATAGTTTATTCTCTTAGCTTTCAGTTGGTATTAATTTTGTAATTTTTTGATATCTAAGCTGAAAGATATGAGTTATACAATCCAAGGGTATGATCATGTACTAGCTAAAAGTTCAAATATACACAGTCTGTGGTATTGTGAGCATAACTCATAGAATACTGAATCAAATTGGATGATCTTAGAGTCATTAGAAACTTGAGACATGGATGAACAATTTTCCAGAAGAAAGTGTTGCCTGATTTTGCCATTTACTTTATCATATTTAGTATGCAAAATTGACTTGTATGTGTATTAGAAGAAAAATCTGAAGTGGTCAATGAAATAATGAAATTGTTTTGACATTGTTTTGTTTTGGTCCAATTATAAATATACATGGTATTAATGAGGGCTTTGATATCTAAATGAATTGTTGATAAGGATCACAATAAAGTACCTCGGAATTGTCATTGAACATGCATTGTGCATATTTTATATATAAGTACATATGCATAAAGGAATATTTACATAAGTGCAAAAATGTGATATATTGTAAATGTGTTGTGTATGTTTTAGAGGAGCAAATTGGACGTCAGTCGGACATTGCCGAACAATCCAGGCAATTACTTCTTGGAGCATACAGTGAGTCAACCTAGATGAATTTCCTATGATTGATTTAGTTTGTTTTTTTAAGCTCCCAATTATTGAACTGTTGTGATTGTTTCTGAATTCCGGACTTAAAGTTCTAGGAGTATATATATTTGGGACTGTATTGGAAGTGTTCTGATTTGTCTGATAATTCTGATTGTATTATGCTATGTGAATTCTTAACGAAAGTTGAATGCCGGACTTAGGTCCGATAATTATTAAATTTTGACTGTGCTTTATACATGATTGTGATATGTGGTAAATTCTGAATTATGTATTTCATAAAATGCATGCTCAAATAAAGACGTTGTGACCGGAGTTGCTAGTATCAAGCGCTTGCACTTAGAGCTTTGCTCCGTCATATATGATTTGGCACGTAGAGCTATGCTCCGTGATATATGTTTCTGACTGAGCTCAGTGGGCCAATAATTATATATGTGATAGGCACTCGGTCACAATATTAATAACGAATGTGGAGTCTCATTTGTATCTGTATGTGTTTATATATAATCTAATTTGCATTGATTAAATGATGTGCCATGACAGTGCGAGTATTTGAAATATTCATGTTCTGTATGAATAATTATAAAATATGTGATTTATGTATGTGAATCCGGTGAAATCATCAATGATGGTTCACTCATTGATTTCGCAAAACTCATAAAAAATTACAATGTGACTTTTCAGGTATGAGACAAGAGACGTAGTTCTTTAGACAGGACTAAAAGACCCTTTAGATTTTGTTATGGCTAGAGGTCTGTCAACTGACCCCAAGAGTGTTGTGTCTTGTATTTTGTAGTTTTTGTTAGAAACTGTATGAAGTTATGTAAATATTTATTTAAAGGAAACAGTGTAAATTTTGTAGACGAATGAAATGAATAGTTTTAAAATTTGCTGACTTTTAAATGATGTTAGTTAATGCCATGTGTAAGTTGAATTTATTTTTGCTCTAACATACCATTATTATAGGTTATGTACTTGAATATTCTTGAATGTTTGAATATGTACCCTATAGTAGTAGGATGTTACAGTTCAGTTTTAATAGAACAATAAATAAGAATAAGGGATAATATATAAATATAATATGAATCTTATAATCATAACTTCATTTACAATTTATAATTATCTCATAATTTTTATCATATACATCTAAGCATGTATAAGATAAAGAATACTTTTAAATTATTTTCGACGTGGGGCATAAACTAACATACTATATTTTGACAGTTTTCTCCGATGATCACCTTATACTCCTACAATAAGTTACTATATAAGGGTCACTTAATATACTATATTTTATTAAAATAAATAATTTTAATAATTACATTTTATTAAAATTGATACTTAAATTAATTATAAAAATATTCAAATATACTATTTTTTAGAATTTAAAAAATATATAATCAAAAAGTAAAAATAAAAAGAAACAGTTCCTTAAAAAGTTTAATTATACCCTTTTTGCCAATCACCATATAAATATAATTAATAAGATTTGGAGAGTGACGTAAATGTTTCTCAGTTACCGTCCTCTCAAACGACGTCGTCGGGCCTTTTCTTTAACCAATAACCTAAATTCCTCCCGCGCAGTCGCAAGAGTCTTCAATGGAGGGGACGGAGGGAAATAACGGTGACGCCAACGCTCCGGAAAATCCATCGAATTCTCCATCCATCCCTCCGCAGCAAGGACCACTACAGCAACAGCTCTCCAAAAATGCCCAGAAGAAGCTACTAAAGCAGCAGAGGTACGAGGCAAAGAAGGCAGAAAAGAAGGCATTCATCAAAGAACAAAAGAAGAAGGAAGCTGAGAGGAAGCGTAAAGAATGGGAAGAGACTCTGGCAAGCGTTCCGGAAGAAGAGAGGTCAAAGCTTATCGAGTCGCGCAGAGAGTTGAGGAGGGAGAGAATGGGGCAGCGTTCACAAGAGAAAGAAGAGAAGATTGGAAGGCTCACAAGAGCTAAAGAAGTGGGTCAGAACATTGTTATTGATCTCGAGTTTGCCCATCTAATGACTGAAAACGAAATCCATAGCCTCGTTCAACAGGTTTTCTCGATTCTTCTTGTGATTTTGTTATGTGCGCATGCTGCGGAGTGTGTAATTACTTATATAATGGAGTGAAAGTTTGAATCTTTTTATTGTTTTTGGTGAAATGTGCGTGTTATGTTTTAAAGTTGAACTTGGTTTGAGTGATTTAAGAGTGGGGTTTAATTTGAATAGATACAAGAATCATCATCCAGTTATGGTTTTGCGAAAGTATGGTAATAGGTAAGAAAAGTGGAGTTTGTTTAACGGCTCTAGCAAAGACTCGAACTTGGGAGGGAAAGGTTTCGGTGGAGCCAAGTATGAACCAAACATATCATCAGGGTGCTATGCAATTTTAGCTTTGGCTGACAATGAGGCTTTTCAATTACATTTTGTGAAGCTTTAAACGTATGAGCTTCATATCAGTGGGAGTCATGAACTGGAGGAGCTTGTTAAAAGTTTTGATCTACATAGATACAATTGGGATAGATAGCTGATCAATATTATCACTGAAGCATGGTTTTCAGGGTTTGGTTTTGAAGATAATGGCAGATTTATTGGAATTAATGTATTAAAATATTCACCATTCAATTGGCTGTCTTTGTGGAAATCAGGAAACTTTGACAAACGTAAGGTTTTGAGATGTATTGTTGTTTCATAATTATTAATGTTGTTGCAGTTTTCTGGCCCTCATTGGTGTTATCTTGAAACAAGAACTACTACTTCATTCTTTAGGGTTTTATTTACTCTATTTAACCCTTTCATATTATAACTCACTCTTTCAATGATTTAACCTTCTGAACTTCACATTGATGTATATGCTACAGACTTTACTTATTTGATGCTTTAAAAAGTTCATTAATGTGATTATCACGTGGATTGACATTAAACTTTCTATGTACTGGCAGACTGTAGCCTAATTGAATCTGCAGGTTATGTATTGTTATGCAGTGAATGGCAGATGTGCAAACCCTGGTCACCTTTGGTTGACTGGCTGCAGTGGGGAAATTGAGACCCAGTTGCAAAGACTTCCAGGATTTGACAAATGGATAATTGAGAAGGAAAGTCAATCTTACATTGAAGCATTGCAAGATCAAAAGGAGAGTCTGGTATATCTTACAGCAGATTCTGAGACAGTGCTAGATGAACTTGACCCAAAGAAAGTATACATTATTGGTGGTTTGGTTGATCGTAATCGGTGGAAGGGGATAATGATGAAGAAAGCAGAAGAGCAGGGAATCGAAACTGCAAAACTTCCTATAGGAAATTACTTGAAGATGTCAAGTTCTCAGGTTTTGTTGCTTTCTAGTTTGCTTCATCATTTTCTTGGAAGTTTTGTGAATATTGTTTCTGTGCTGGTCTATTGCAGGCATGCTGTTCTTGTGGCAAATAGAATCCAAATGTTCTATGAAATTAAAACCTTAGGTTTATGGCATTCTGCAGATTGTCTTTAAGTCTTTTGTAGACTTGAGACATGATTATATGAATAACATTGCTATTAGAACATTGGCTTTGTCTTAAACAATTACGGAGTAAATAGAATAGATTATGCATGGTATGCACTATGCTTGCCAGGCTTGCTGGATATGCTTTAATCTAGTAGTTTTGTAAAATGGCTGAAAGGAGTTTGCAAAGAGTGTAAGTGCTATATTCAATTACACATAGAAGTTATTAAATTGTGATGCATTTTTTCAAATGACTAGGTTGTGTCACTTGATTTCCTAAAGTTGGGTTGATTGATTCTAATTCTGATTCCAGACTCTGGTAGGGTATGCTAAGATAGCATATTGTTTTACCCCCAACACTTAGGTCTAAAACCTAGAAAACTCAATACTCCTCCATTATTTAGCTTTTGATTCCCTTGGTTAAGCAAATGAGACCAAAAATCTCCATTTCTTTCTACTTAACTCTCTTCTTTTTGTTAATTGGAGTGCATGTTCTTATAGTTAACCAAGTAATAGAAATACTGCTCAGGTTTCTGGAAA
>JANIPM010000003.1:58357518-58369535 GCA_027478405.1 Erythroxylum cassinoides
CGTAGTGCACCCTTATCGTGGGTTATGCGTCGGAGCGTACCTACGGGTATCCCGATTCATACCCTACGGTGAGGGGGGCGCTACAGTATATGTTACAAAGGCTTGATACAGTTAATAGTAAATCTATCGTAGCACCTATAGAGATAATCTTTGGCACAATATCGAAAGACTAAAGTAAGGAGAGAGGTTATAAGGAATGTTCCATATTCTAGTGTAGTTGATAGCTTGGTGTATGCTCGGCTATGTACTAGGCAGAATATTGCATTCACTATTTGATTGTTTGGTCAATATCTGGTTAATCCAGGTGTAGACTTTTAGAATGTAGTCTAGCGAGTGTTGAGATACTAAAGGGAATTAAGGATTATATATTGACATATAGAAAAACCAACAGACTAAACCTCGTAGGGAATTCAGATTCAGATTTTAGCTGTGTCCGGATGATTGAAAGTCCTCTTAAAGTTACAGTTTTAAGTTTGCAGATGGTACAATATCGTGGAACTGTGTCAAGCATACACGAGCAACTTCCTTGACTATGCATGCAAAGTGCATGCTATGGGGGCTGCTTTACAGACGGTTTAGTTCAGAAACTTGATTTCTAAGTTGTCTATGGTTGATTCAGTAACTAGACCCATTTGGTTGTATTATGATAATCTTTCTGCTATGTTGTTTAATATCAAGAAAGAATATCACAAGGTCTTAGCATTTAAAAGTCAATTATTTGGTCATAAAGAAGTTAATACAAAGAGGTTGGAGTATTTAAGGACTGAGGAAATAATAGTCGATCCTTTAACTAAAGGACTTCGCTCACTTGTGTTTATGACATAAGTATACAGTATGGATGTTTTGACATCCTTAGACACTGTTAGTTAGGGGATCGTTATGTTTGCTCCATGTACATTTAGACATTTGATGTATCTTGGCAGTATGATGGTTCATTAATAAAAATGACCATCCTTTATCTTCGGTAATACGTGGTATCATACATTGTCATAATATGTATAAAAGTCTTAAGATTTGTGTCGATCTTAAGCATTTAAAGGTCATTGGACATATATACAGATTGACCTTGTACCTATATCATTTAGACGCATACAGTTTTAAACAGATATCTATAAAGTTTCACATGATATAAGGGGATATAAGTTTTTAATCTCATAAAAGTTCTCTAATGTAGTTTAGCATTCAGTTGGAGAACATAGAGGTTCTCTAATGTTGTTTAGCATTCAATTGAAGAACATAAAGATTCTCTAATGTACTTTAGCATTCAGTTGGAGAACATAAAAGTTTTCTCTAATGCTATTTATTCAGTGAGAGAAAACAAGTTTTCCGTAATGTTGTGTAGCATTCGGTGAGAGAAAATATGATTTCTCTAATGTAGTTTAAAATATGCAGTTTAGCATAAAGTTGGAGAAATCGAGATCTACAAACAAAGATGATAAAATTAGATCATAAAGGTATCATCCTAGTTTGTCATACTCCATATTCCCATTCAAGCTAATGAGGTATTAAGTATACGTAATTGTATTAGATCTGTGTCGCATATGACACATGCATTTGATACTTTTCGATATCGAAATCCTTGCAAGACGGAATGATGGACTTTCGTTATCTTTGGATCAGATGTTTTGTTTTTTAAACTTAGTCGACTAATTCAATAGCATGACTTAACCGAGTTTTTAAAGTGTTTTTAAACTAGAGTCAAAACTGCAATTAATACTTGTCCAGGGGAGAATGTTGCACAATTTTGTCCTTTCTCATAAAATTGGACAACTATTAATTGCATTTTCAGTTTTTTAATAACGTATCGGTTAAGTTATGTAATTTGATCCAGATAAAGATAATAAAGTGGCACAATAAATGATTTAAATTAATGAGTCAAAGCCCGGGTTAAAATAGATCCAAATTAGTGCGAACCTGACCCATATCGGTCTTGTGCTGGAGAAGCCCAATATGGATGTTATATATAAAGGTTAAAGTTTCCTGCAGTTGCTCATATAATCAATCGTAAGCATAATGATTCTCTAACCTGTTAAGAGAGCTTACGTTTTGAGAAAACTGTAGAAAGACCTTACCCACGTCTCGAAGATGAGTTTTCATAAAGATGGCAGTGAATTCGTGCTCGTTTCAGCTTCAAAAAGTTCGTTTGAAGTTACGGAGACCGAAATCAAATATTTCCGCATTTTTTTATTTGTTGCCCTTTTACGTTCGATCCAGAATACGTAATTATGCTCTAACAAATTAATTATATATTGATTGCTAGAGAAACTGCTAACAAGTACGTCCTTGAACATCAAACGTCCAACTTAAGTTTGATTTAGTTTCATATATGGACGAGTTCCTCATAGTACGTGGGGTTGATCCGAATTGCTCATGTGTGACTTCATTCTGTGTCTTACTGATATTGTTTGGTCCTAATTATTTATGTGGTTGGAGTAAATTTAGAGGAAAAGTAAGAAAAACTTGAATAGTTGTTTGGCATAGAGACGTCCAAGAAGATTGGCCTCTCTGTCACCGCTCGTCTGCCCCAAAAGTTGGTTCTGAGAAACCAAGACAAGAGGGCTTTTAATTTCTGTCCTGTTACCTGTTCAGGATAGCCAAAACTTCGTGTCTTCTGTCTTAAGGCAATAATTCATTACAAGACAATATGTTCACGGAGATACATATCCAACATCAGGACCACATATACAAACACCATAATGCAATAATATGTATTGACCTTGTTATATATATACGGGCCACTAGCGATAAAACAACAACAATCAGTAAAATTTTGCTAGATGCAAGATTTAAGAAGGTCATCTATTCAGAGTCTTACTCTTAACTAATAGAAAGATTACCTTTGAAATTTCAATCGAAGGATTCTTTTTAGAGGCAAATCATTACTGGATTCTATGAAATTTCAATGAATTTTATATGTCCAATACAACTTTGTTTATAGCTCAATTACTACACTGGTTGTATTCGGGAGTGTTACGGACAAACACGGTTTGGCATATGAGTATGCGATAAAAGGTGTATTTTTCTGCAAAATTGTAAAGCGAAACATGAAAAAGTACAGGTTTGAATGGTGAAGAACTTAAAGAAACGTACACAACTTAACATAGGGACATACACAATTTAAACATAAATGTATTTGTACCTTTGTTCCTCATTATAAAGTAGTGATGAATTACACGACTTGAATGACATGCGTATTAAATGTTTTGATAGTGAGATCACAACATAATTAGATCAACACAATGTACTCTTTTTCTGAACTAGTCTGGCTGTACATCGAAGTCAACAACAAAGTAAAGAAGAAAGAAAGTTACAGAAATGATTCCATGGAAAGAATTGATAACGTGGGGTATTGCCCCATTTCTTTTACACAGACAACAATGTACAATGTGATTAAACGTGTCTGTTTTCATGGAATCCTTTAAATATAAGTAAAATTATATCATACTGTCTATTTTTTTATTGAATATGGAATTTAAAAATATTATGCATATGTTGAATTTGAACATGTAAAACTATAACACACCATCTTCTCAAACATATGCAAAACTATAACACACTATCTTCTCAAACATAAGTGTTGTTTACTACTAAAATTCCGACATGTTATAGTGTTACTCATCCTAATCCCAGCAGAAGAAAAGGTTTTCTACGCTCTCGTAAAAAATTGATGAGCCGAGGAGTTAGGAACGCATGGATGATAGCATTAAGAGCTCTGATGGATAAGGTCTGTTCCCATAATTCAAGACCTGAAAGTTTCACATTCCTAGACAGATAGCCACTCCGTAACTCAATCCGAGAACTTTGGTCTCAATCCCAATGAACTTCCGAATACGTAGTATGTACACAAACATCATCTCGGACTTTGTGATCTTGGAATGTATAACCCAAGATAAAGCTAGGACGAGGCAATAAAAGACAAAACCATAACTATACAAGCGAGCCCAGCCCACCATCCCTAATCAACCGTTCGTTTGCTCTAGTCCATAGCTCGGTTCACCAATAACCTACTTATTAAAAAGAAAGCCCCCGCCAAAACCACGAAGGGGCTCTTCTTCTCTAGTCTCTTTTTCAAGTTTCCCCGCTCTCCTTAGCCAACATTGGCCAGACGGCAGTTCCATTATGCACGGTGTACTCCAAGGCAGCGGCTTGTTTGATGTTTGCCACCGGCAAAGCTCCAAAACCCACTCCTGAATCAGGGACGAAGATAGGTAGGGGCCAGTGGTATAATGGGCCTCCCACTCTCAAGATTATTAAATAATTATATATATATATATATATACATGTATATATATATATATTAGGATGAGATTATTTAGAAGTTAGTAGTGTACTGGGCCTCTTAAAATTTTAAAAATTAAATATTTAAACTCCCTATTTTAAATTCTTGACTCAGTCACTGTCCTGAGCTGTGAAAACACTGGCGATAAGAAGGGCATTTGCAGGTGCCAAGACCTTGGGTGTTAAAGACCAGTTGTTGAGCATAATTCCATGTTGCCTTCCCTTTCTCTGTTAGTACCAACTACGAATTGCAATTATGACGTTACGTATGCTCTACAACCACGATGATCACTTGTGTTCCATTTCTGCTCTGGATATAAGCACGTTAAGAATTGTTCGATTGAATCAGTCCAATCCACTTGTGTTGCATTCTGCAGATCCATTGAAACAGAAAAGGGGTCGACAAACAGTTATCGGAGAGATTGAAGACTGTCAATCGCACATTATAGCTTAGGCCAGTTTCTGCGTAGAACAGTTGAAAACAAAGGAGATCTTTGTTGAACTTATTTTTTTTAACATCTCATTATCAAAAATTAGTGTATCCTAACCATAAAAGGGTTCAAGTTAATGAAACTAGTTCAATCCAGCACCTCTCGAGTTCTCTTTAAAGTGCATCATTCAACAAGTTCTGCCGGTAGAAGCTATCAAAGAAATGATACGAGATAGATAAGTGAGTGCGTGTAATGCTAAATTACAATGTTAAAAAGAAGAAATTATGATCGGTCTAAATTACAGGGGCCTTTAATGTTTAGGAGCTCATCATTTGAGTTAATTGATTCGAGTTTTCTTTCCCTCCTAAAAGTCTAAAACATATAAAGAGGAAAACCTAACAACTTTTAAAATGCAAGCCTAACATTCAAACTTTTGCTTGCGCAAAAACAAGTGTCTGAAACAGTTCTACCACATAATATCCTCGAAGATAATGACTGACTATCGCAGTCACACCAGCATTGTTGTTTAATGCAAACCAGTGAACATCTGGGATATACCAGAAAGTCTAAGAAAACTAGAGCTCCTTCTCACTTAAACAAACAACTTTACACAAATTTTCACAGTAATACAGTGACCACCAATTAAGACTGGTACTGAGAATGATCTATAAAATGTAAATAGAGTAGTACAGGCAAGGCAATTACCAACGTGAATCTAATGTTCTTGCCTCCATACTCCATTTAGCCAAGTATTTTTGCCAGGTTTTGGCAATTAGAAGTTACTCTTTTAAGATATAAAAATAAATAAATAAGAAGGGGTGGATTAAAGAGGAAAGGGTTAGAAGGATGGTACAAAGATAAAAAGTTCTCTTGGATAAGTGTTGGGAAGTGAACGAAAAAATAAAACCTAAGGCTTCCATAATTTCATCGTGCAGTCTTCAGAATATGTGGCTACAAGATTCCTGTGGGGATGATGAGTCACGCCAATTACATCCTTCTCATGAACCTGCCAGTCATAGAAGTCGGAACATTTATATTCGCTTCATATGTCATTGCTATCCCAGATTAAATTTCCTATATCTTTGTTTCTTTTCACAAAATTTTCATAATTCTCTTTTATCTAGCTCTACCAATACAGTTCCAACAGATACTAACCTTCATTAGGTGCTCTAGTTTACCAGATTGATGGCTAAAGCAGTATATATTCCTGCATATAAGTTTCAGACAAGGGTTAGAAAAGCTTTATTTTCCACCATTAAGGCGAAGTGTCATAGTTTCAACATTAATGCAAAACAAGGAAGATTTTAATAGATTACAAGCATAATAAGCTTAATATGCCTCACTATCTGATAATCACTTTCTTGTGATCTTGACCGGAGTGTGGATTATAAATTTCTAAATTACTCTTGGTCTACATTTCAAAATATGCAATGCAATCATCTAAGGATCAACGCCATTCAAGAAGGAACTGAACTTCAGTTTCATCATAGTTATCCATGATGGCAACTCCAGCCAGGGAATGTAACTAATCACTTCTATTCAGCAAGATGTTTTTCAGGTGAAGTTGAAGTACAGCAAGAAACTAGCTATCTAGAATAGTTTACAGAAATTATATAGCAACTAATTTTTTCAGAAAGTCTTATAGGATACCTGTCTTCACCAACACAATAAATCCACTCTCCTTTAGGTGACACACAAGCAGCAACGAAGTCTCCACCTTCTCTTTTACCAGAAGAAAAGCTCTTCACCACCTGCATAATAATGAGTCAAAAGCAAAATGTAATAATCTATCAATCCAAAGTTCCAACATAAAGCTGAGCAAACACGTACGTGGTGCATGAAGTATACAGAAACATTCTTAAAACCAGTAGACATATAAACACCAACAACCAAAATAATAGGAAAACAAAAAATAGAAGTACAGAAAGCAACCTGTCCTTGAAGTGTCATAATACATATGGCCGATGTCTTGTTGCATACAACAATGTGGTCAGTGTTTTTTGGGAAAAGATGGACAGAGTTGACAGAAGCATCACCGCCCTACACAAACCAAAGATACAGGGAATACACAGAAGGAAGACACAAGTCAAGGCAATATGCTCACTGCACCATACCAAATATTGCAATATGAAAGTAATTAGCACCAGAAAAATACATCAGAGCAGGTAAACTACCCTCAATGGAGGTGGTGGCCTAAATGTATGTATACAGTCAGTGGTCTTTGCATCCCAAACCTATACAATAAAAGACAAACATTATGCAGGTAAGATAGACTAAATGTCATCAAAACATTTCATTATTGATTTTTTATCCCAAATACCACTGCCACGTGCACACTGATATCATACTACAGAAAAACGACAAAAAGAGAAGACAAATGTCACATGCCTTGACTGTGCCATCACTTGAGGCAGTAATAACGCGGATCCCATCACTAGTAAAGATGGCATTATTAACATAAGAAGTATGGCCACGGAATTCTTTTAACTGCTTCCCAGATTTTAGACCATGAATTCTGCAGAAGTTGTGAAAAAAGTTATCTAGAACTGGCACTCTAAAAGAAGAAGATCATTATCTTATGATTTGCGAAATAAAGAAAATAGGAAACTTGGAACTTGACATCAATCATTGATTGAATCAATAATTCCAAAACAGTTTCTGATCTGTAATCAAAATTCTAGCAATAACTATTGTCAAATAGAATGACAAGCTAACTGGCTATTGTTAATATATGCAACAAAAAATTGCTTCTTGATTTTATTTAACCTTGCAGTGCTATCAAAAGATGTACTCAGTAGCTGACTTCCATCACGTGAAAAGGCAACACTTGTGACTCCCTGAGAATGTGCACGGTCAAGACGACGCAAGCACTGACCAGTCCTTATACGCCAAACCTGAAGGAGGTAATAAATATATAAAGGTTCTCGTGGATATCAAAACCAAACTTTAAGGATATGCTGAAAGTTTTGAATCTTCAGGTATGTGGTTAACTTGGCTGGAAAAGATATGTCTGCTGAATTGGAAATAGTTGACAATGATGTACCAAATCTATTTTCTAATAAACAGAAAACTTCTGGAAGTTAACATGCCCATTTGCTTTTAAGAAAACAACCGGGATAAGGTTATACAAGTATCATCAGAAGCTAACAAAGTTTAGACACAATACTAAAGGAGTCGAGAAACCACAGGCACAGCATACCATACCTTGATCTTCCCATCTTGAGAACCAGAAGCAAGCATTTCAGAGTCTCGACTAAAGTCAAGACAAAGTACAGGCTCATCATGCATCATAAAAGTTTCCTGCAGAAGTACACAGATAACAAGTAAGTGCATGAATGATGCCTGCCTCACTGCAAAATAAAAAAAAAAAACAATTCTTTCCACGCTAAAGAAGATTCCATCTCATAATCTTTCATCTGCTCTCTCTCGTGTTTTGGCTCAATATATCTATCTGCTAACATTTTTGACATCACACAGTAACTTCACCAAGACTACAGTAAGAATTATTTTCATGCTTTGAAATGTCCACCTCAACATCTCTCCTCGTACATCAATATGACAAGGATTTTTCCCAGATTTTTATGGGGTATTATGTTTTAAAAACTAAACCAAAGCTGCCAAGTCAGTGGTATGCCCAATGGCTATAATTTACCATCTGAGCAGGTTACATTACCAACGCATCTAAGAAGTGCATCCCATTCCCCAATTTCCAACAGGGGTCAATTTTAAAAATTAAGGAAATAAAAACATACCAAAAACTTTCATGTTATACAAAAAAGGGACTCACATCAGCCTGGTACTGAAGATCCTTCTTGAGCTTTCCACTTATGTAATCCCATACCTAGCAGTAATCGAGAAATCAAGCACTGAAATCATACCCACTTCCATTCAAAAATGAAAAGAAGATCGTCCATCAGTCTCCACAATCTAGAGAAACCTTCTGGATAGGATACCTCAATAAATCCGTCAACAGAACAAGAAACAAGAAACTGCCCATCGGGTGAAAATCGAGCACACTCTGCATGACTCTTGGTGCCAAACTGCAGTGTTTAACATCAAAATAATTTATGAGAAGCCTTTGAATTGATGTCATAACAGAAGAATTTACGGCATTGATTAACATCTTGAATTATAGTCCAAATCAATGTTACTAACAGCAGAGTATTGTATTGATACAAAAGGAAGTGGGTTTGAGGGAAAAACAATCAAAATAAGCCAAAACATGATTTAAGAGATATATAACAAATTTAATTACAATTAGGAATGAAATTTACAACATTACTAAAAAATTACAATTTTACTTGGGAGTTAAATAAACACGTACCTTAATGGTGTGTGCAAGAGTAGTTGGAGACATGTCTTCCACATCTTGTTTCATTGCAGCTGTTCCTCTAAATAAATCAAACTGTGTACCGGGAGGAAGCATCCCTGAAAAAGCCAACATTGGGTATGAAGAGAGAAAAAATGTTCTACCATTATTTTTAGACAAAGGAAGTTTGGATTGTTGTACAAGTGTATGAATTCACATACACATATATGATGTGGTGATGCACATAAACTTACCTTGGTGTTGCTGCCACTTCAGAGCCTGACCTATTAGAGCCATTAATCGTGAAGGTGGAACAACACTGACCTCTGCAGCAAGAGCTGAACGCAAGACAAGAACTTCATTGATATAGGGGGGAAAAGGAAAAAATAAATTTTGAAAACACAAGGAATGGTAAAGAAACCAACATCCGGCTATTAAAATCAATCAGTTATAGACTTTTACCTTGTACTAATCAACCCCTAGCCAAGCAACAACTAAGAAGAAATAATTAAATGAACTAACCATGTACCTACTCTGATGGCACAAAAAGGTTTATACTATTGCAGGTGCTCGATTATAGTATTCCAAACATACGAGCAACAGTGGAGGAACAATCAGTTGAGCAAAATAGAATAAAATGGACCCTTAACACGTGATACTTTTTCCTGCTCCTAGATTTATATACTTACGTAAATATGAAAAAATGAAATTGCATCAATCCAGCATATTCAGTTCAGCCATGATGACAAATAAAAAAATGAAGCATCCCAAGAGGACATGAAATGAGGACGAACCTTGGGCAATCTGCGCACGACGTTTCTCCTTGGTTGATTCGCGGTAAGCCTGTCACAAAACACTATGCAGAGTTAATATAAATCAGAGGAAGAACCACAAATGAAAAAATTAGGAAAAAAATTATTAATTGTTGGGTAAGGAAAGATGTTATCTAACAAACAAATCATCAAACCTCATTAGGATCAAAATAAGTCCGAACTAAAAGATGCTCAAGGCGCAAATATCTCTCAGGTTGCTCCTGTTTCATAACACCCATTACTTGGGTTTGTCTCAAAATAGCCCTAGCAGTGTCGAGCTCACGAAGCTCTATCATCTCCAATACAATCTTCAACAATTCAAGACACCCAACAAAAAGCAAATCAAACCCATTACAAGAAGCTAAAAATTAATAATTTCTAAAAGGGAAATGGGATTGAACAAGAACCTGCTCATACAAGTCCTCCAATTTGTTCCTGGGAAGCTTGAGCTGTGCAACCTGAGGAAGAATTGCATCCCACCTTCCACCATTGATATCAGCGACAAATGTCTCGATGCTGTCGACGGTGTTGAGCGAAACCTGGCACTCATTCTGCAATGTTTGAAAGGTTTGGTGCAGAGAATGCTCCTTGCAGAATTGGAGCACTATCTTTATTACACTGCAACCAAAATAACGATAAGAAGGCAATCAACATAAAAGAAAAAGAAAGACAGAAGGTTTGATAATTAGCGTGGTTGCTTTATTCAAGGGAAAACTAACTCTCGAGCTTCGATTTCTAAAGTCATACTCTCTGCTGATTTTGCTGCGAATGAGCAGAAATGCGTATTTAGGGTTTTTAGTTAGGGGTTTCAACTTTCAACATCTATAGGCTAAGAAGAGCAAGGATACGTCAGATAATCTGAAGTCCGCTCTCACTCGCCGCAAGATGTAGGAAATTAAATAATAATAAATATTTACTAAGTAATATATGTATAATTATTAAATATTTTCAATCCGACTTTCTATTTTTCTAATTAAATATTTTTAAATAATTTAACTATTTCTATTTTGCATGTATTATCTTATTTAATTAATTTCCATAAATTGATCATGTTTTATTAAACCTTTATTAATTATCTTAAAATATTTGTATTTTAGTGGTTTGTGATATACAAAATATTTAAAATCTTAAGTGTATAGTTCTTATAAATTAGAACACTCTATTTAATCTAATTATGTATTATTTTAGTATATATTTAAAAAGCATAATAATATGAATAAAATACTTTAAATATTTTAAAAATAGATCTACAAACTATTCAGATAAATCTGCAGATGATTCTAAAATTGGTTCCAACATACTAAAATGCTTTAATTGATATCTTACAACTCTCAGTAATGAAAGTGTCGTACTCTCCATCATATAAATAAGCATAATTTGCTATCTTTAAAGAGATATGAGGTCATTGGAGATCTCCAAAAGTATAATGGAGACTTTTTTAGACATAGAGGTTTTGAATAAGATTATTAGAATCCTACAATTAAGTTTAAGTCCTCTAAATCCTAACTCAAGCTTTCTTTATGATTGTCAACTAATAATTACGTTTGTTTTTTAATACCTCATGTAACTCAGTACTTAAGTGTTATGCTCACTCTCAATATGCTTTGATGGATTATTTCTTTTACCCAAGACTTTGTTGAATTGTAAAAGCGGATTGCTCACTAAATTATTAATCCAGGAAATTACGCTAGTCACCTGGCCTAGGAATTTTGAGAAGATGTTATTCAATAGTACTAAAATTGTTAGGAATTAGGAAAACATAAAGTAGCTACCTTGTTTTATCGATCTTATTCAAAATGTGTAACATCCCATCACTGATGAGAGGGGTATATTGGTAAATTGGGACGGGCTAGTAGGTCACATTACATATTTTGATTTGTTCATTCTTTTGACCTCTCGATATGAAGAGGAATGAGACATTTTGCACATGCACATATATGTACATGCATTCATGGCATTTTCCGGTAATTATTTGTGAATATGATGAGATTTGTGAATTCTGAGATAATTATGTTTGAAAATGTGATTTGGAATGTCTTAAGAGTGATTCTTAGAAATTTTCTGGCAATTTGGGAGAAAAATTCCGGACCAAAGAATTTTACAAGTGACAGACTGATTGACTTAATAGTACTGAATATTTGTGCAATGGCGATGGGAAATCTAGACACATGCTTTTAGGAATTTTAA